>JABUQX010090596.1:7500-10000 GCA_015478945.1 Trachelipus rathkii | reverse complement strand
TATCTATCTTCAGAATCTGTGCTTCTGTCATTCTTGAAAGTCCCTTGCTTTTAATATATATATATATATATATATATATATATATATATATATATATATATATATATATATATATATATATATATATATATATATATATATATATATATTTTGATTGTTTCTTTGTGATTATACTGTATGTACTGACTGAGCCCCGAATCCGATTCGATCGATCTGAACTTCGGAGGGTGCTGGATCTGATCTGATTTGATTCGAGCCTTCCAATAACACGGATTCGATTCGGATTCAACCAACGGTGCTGAATTTGGATTCGGATTCGGATTCGAACATTTTTACACATACGGATTCGGATTCGGAGCTTGATTCCGAATCCGGATTCGAATCCGAGTCTATTTCTTGTTTCTACAGGATGTCAAAAAAATCATCAAAAATAATAAAAAAAACGAAAACTTAGAATAAAATTGGATCACTATTTAGGAGCCAACCACAGGAGTGCTGTAGGAGCCAATCAAGATGCATATTTCTATTATTTTTGGCTAATCATAACGCCATAGAAGAAATAGTTACTCCTGAAACATTGAAAAAACTAATAATTTATAGAGAATATGTTAATAAGGACAGGGTCCAATATTGGGCTCGTACTACGCCCAATTTTCACCCCCCTAAAAATGGACATAAAATTCGGAATTATCAGCCGATTTTGACCCTATAAACAACTGTAGATTTTTGCCCTCTCTAAAACGTTGTTTTTTGGTGTTTTTTCTGCGTCTGTAGTAATTCTTTCAGAATATTCAGTTTTTCAAAACCCATGTTTTTGACATTTTTCGTATCAACTCCCAGAATTTTTTTTCGAAATGACTTCAAACTTGAGGTATGCATATATGGGACCATTACCTGCAAAAGTCACGAAGTACTTTTTCGATTTTTTGAGTTTTGTGCTCAGCGTTGTCCAATTTTTAAACCACTTTTTTTGGATTTTAAAATGAAAAATTGCGATAATTTTTTTCTTGTTTGGGCGAAGTGGATGAAATTTTTAGGGCATATATAATCGAGAGAGATGCACATTTTTTACTTAAATAATTTCTTTGTATATGCATTAGCTTTGGATTTGTTCTTGGAACAAATTTTCAAAAAAATATTTTTGAAATTTTTAAAAATTTTCTTTGAGTATACAAAAAAATTATCTAAGTAAAAAAGATGCATCTCCCCGTTTATACAAGCCCTAAAAATTTGATGTTGATCGGATGAGTAGAAAATTAATATATCAATTTTTCACTTTTCCGAAAATTCAAACGTTTGAAAAAGTGAAATATTGAGATGCATTTTTTTTCTACCTGTCCGATCAACATCAAATTTTCAGGGCTTGTATAGTCGGACGAGATGCATCTTTTTTACTTAGATAATGTTTTTGTATACTCAAAAGAAATTTTTTTAAAAATTTCCCAAATTTTTTTTTGAAAATTTGTTCCAAGAACAAATCCAAAACTAATACATATACAAAGAAATTATCTAAGTAAAAAATGTGCATCTCTCCTGACTACATAGGCCCTGAAAATTTTATCCACTTCGCTCGAACAGGAAAAAAATTATCGCAATTTTTCATTTTAAAATCCCCAAAAAGTGGGTTTTGAAATTGGACAACGCTGAGCACAAACTCAAAAAATCGAAAAGGTACTTCGTGACTTTTGTAGATAATGGACCCATCTATGCATATTTCAAGTTTGAAGTCATTTCGAAAAAAATTCTGGGAGTTGATTCGAAAAATGTCAAAAACATGGGTTTGGAAAAATTGAAAATCCTGAAAGAATGACTACAGATACAGAAAAACACCAGAAAACAACGTTTTAGAGGGCAAAATAATCTACAGTTTGGTGTTTATAGGGTCAAAATTGGCTGATAATTCCGAATTTTATGTCCATTTTTAAGGGGTGAAAATTGGGCACTGAACTTAATAAATAGTTGCACCTCCCCTTTAAAAAAATTAATTTTAATTTTTTAATAGAATGTTGCTATGTTAATTATGAAATAGTTAATAAATTGCAATATTTAGTTAATTAACTTTTTAAAAATTTATAAAAAGGCAAGCTTAAGAATTAAAATTCAATTTTATAGCAGTTAAAGGTTAATAGAAATTATTTAATATACATATATATATATATAGCATATATATATATATATATATATATATATATATATATATATATATATATATAAATTTCTATTACTCATATATATATAAATATATATATATATATATATATAGTATATATGGGCGTCGCCAGCTTCCAAGCTAGGGGGCAGCTTAAAATTTTATAGAGCTCTTATATATATATATATATATATATATATATATATATATATATATATATATATATATATATATATATATATATATATATATATATATATATATATATATATATATATATAAAAGAAGACATAATACTAGAAACATTTTTATGGATAATTAAATGATTAATATTTAAAAATAAAATATTTT
>JABUQX010090595.1:0-10117 GCA_015478945.1 Trachelipus rathkii | reverse complement strand
CCCTACTGGCGAAGTTGAGATGTGATATTTCTGGGTTTGTATTTTTTTTTTGTGTGGGGTCGTTAAAGACGGAATATGTCTGTTTTAAATTATTTCCTTTTAGTATTTAATTAATGAAAAAATCTATGTTTAAGATAGTTTTCGATTCACTCCATACATTTTTTTCTCATATTAATGATCTCCAAACCTTGAACTATAAGTAAGATGGGTTCCAGTACATAAAGAAGACTTAATATATTAAATATTTAATTTTTGACCCAGTTCCTGCAATATGTCCACACACAAATCCCTATTTTTTTTTTTTTTTTTTTTTCTCTTTTTTTTTTTTTTTGTAAATTATTAAAAGTTACGATATATTGTTTTTCTGGTCTAGCTATCGAGGGATGAAGTTTTACCGTACTATGTAGTCCGGGGGAGGTAACATTTTAACTTATGATAATTTTTTTTGGTTATGTACCAGTAGTCGTTGGATTTGTCCGGTGGACACAAATTTAAAATTAAGAAAAAAAAAAATTGCAGGGAAATTGCAAAAAAATAGAACAGAAAAATTTTTTGCAACTTAGAAAAAATTTATCTGAATAGAGAAGAATGAATCCCAAGACCTTCTGACCCGGATGGCATCCACCGATCCCATGGCAAGCAATAGTTCATCCATGGGAAATTCAACGAATAGGAAAAGTCAACCAGTGAGCACACCGGAAGTTCCATTTACACCCGCTTGATAGCATTACGTCTGGGGTCTTTCCTGGAAGGACTTGAAGACAGTCAGAACAAGAATATAAATATATGATATACTATATATATAGTATATATAAACATATAATTGACATAATTATATATACAATAGATATATTATTACCTTCATGGATTTATATGTTATATGTTATAAGAGTAATAAACGAAGCAAATATATATACTATATATATAACGTACTATATATCATCCACTTCTTTCCCCAGTACTAGAAGAAGGGTGCGTGCACGATGCACTGGAAAACAGAAAAGCAGTATAGAAAAGAATATGACGCAAAGAAAAAAAAAAACAAACAAAAAAAAAACCACAAAAAAAAAAAAAAAACCCAAAAAAAAAAAAAAAAAAAAAAAACCCTAATAAAATAAAAAAAGTGGCTCAATGAAAACAAAAGCAAGCCCTACCGCATTTCAAGAAAAATGACACCCCTAGGGCTTCACGAGATGCGACAACCCTCATATTATAGTTCGAATTCTCGCTCTCAAATTGATAGGGATATCACCCCCTTGGACCCAGGTGGGCACAATCATACCCCTCAACAAAACCCATCCTCACTCCTATTATCACAGTTTTTCTCTTACTCTGCCAAACCTCACATTTCTCTCCTTCAGAAATTCCTTTTACCGCTCACTCACCACTATAAATCCGCTTAAACTAACCGGACTATTCATTAGTCCTTGTCCAACACATGACCAAAACAATCCTCAATGATACTGTTTTTCATTTATTCTTTCTCATTTACTCCTTTTGTGAGCATCTATCTAACCATTCAAGTCACCCAATAATTCAGATGGGTCGGTCACATTTATTATACGTTATAATATATATTATATATATAATATATATATATATATATATATATATAGATATATATATATACTAGTAATATAAAAAATAAATATAAATATAAATAAGTAAATATTAATAATTAATTATAAATATATATATATTATATATAATAATATTATATATTGATATTATATATGTCATGAATGACCTATATAATGGCAAGCAACACTAATTAAACAAAATAAAAACGAACTGTAAATATAATAATAAACTGTGTTCAAAAATTTATCGGAAATTATTTAGATGGCAACACTTCATTTCGCTCTTCTAACCGCCAATTATCTACTCTTGGTGTTTCTTTTTTTCGTCATATGAATCATTGAACTAATTTATAAGTACACAGTAATAACATCTTTATAAAAGATCTTTTTTTGTAAAAGTATTAATTATGCGGTGATTGCAGTGAGCCAAAAATATTTAATTATATTATGCAAAAATTTAAACAAATAGGGCCTATTAGGAGGCCCCAGGTGTGAAGTGTTACTATGTTGGACAGTTTTAATATTATATTATTTCTACAATCTATTTTAGCTAGTCATATGTCATGGTAGCAGGCTTTGGGTTAGACATAAACCAAGGCCTAATTCTTCCTCAGGGCTTTCCTAGTAGGAGACCTACGCTCAAATTTCCTTCTGCAAATACTTTTCCAAATGCAAGTAGGAATTATCTGCTAATATCTGTTTTATGGTACTCCAGCGTTTATTTATTGTGATTTATTATATTACTTCATTATAATATATATGATCATTAGTTCTGTATTAGCATGCTATTTATTTATTTTTTTATTACCCAGGACATCTGGGGTTCATGTTACAGGCTACATTTCCTGGCCAACAAAATATGCTCAAAATTTTGCTAACCTTTGTTTCACAACCCTCGGTAAGAAGTTTTGTCAGTCACCGAAAAGATTCAATACCATACCCATTTTGCTTTTTTGTGAAAAACACCAACTAAATCTGTAACTTGACAACTACCATGTAGAAGGTAGGCCCCTAACAAACTCAGCCTCTCTGAAATCTACAGCACCAGCTTCTAGTGTGCCTTGAAGAACCTCGGAGTCTGCAGTTTACCTATTGTCCTACTGCTATTATTATTATTATTATTTTTATTAATCTAGATTTTTTCTTTATTTTATATTGTTTGTTTTAATTTTAATATATTATTATTCTGTTACTTTTACCAAAACCATATACGGTGTATTGCCAACACAGGCTCAACCCAATAAATAATAACAAACAATATACACAGGCACAGTTCAAACCCAGAAACAGAATAGTTTTTTTCAAACAAGAAACGCAAAGAAGTAGTGTGGGCAAGAAATTCAACAATACCAATATTTTTTTTATGAAACCTCGAAATAACTTAAAAAAGTTTTATTTTTAATAAAAATTATTTCATTGTATTCATGCTGGGTGCCAACGTTCGTCTGTCCTTTATTTTTGGTGTATCTTTTTAGTGATTAGGTCTCGTGTTGTGCCCTCCTCCTAAAATACTCTTGACCGTTCTCCTCTTTGCACATTATTTCTTGTTTTTCTCCTGTTGCGGTTTCATTCCGCCAGCTGCCTCAGAATCAATGGTGGGTCACTCACAACGATTCGCACACGCCATTCCTCCACCCGCCTCAACCACTTCTTCGCTCTCCGCTCCTGTTCTACCTCGACCATTCCGGTGAAACTGGTTTTCACTAAGTAGATGGCATCCTCCGTACTATCAGTTGACAGGCTCGACCAAGTATGAGTAGTTTTGTCCTCCGCCTGACGAATTTGCCCTCCCGCTAGGGATTCCATCCCTACCTTGTCCACTTCTACCCTTTACTCAAATCTTCGTATCCTCTTGATCTCCCGCCTGTCCCTTTCTCAGGTGTCCAGTACGAAGAACTCCTACGTGGAGAAATTAAGACAATTTACCTCCATACCCTTAACATTTTTGACTATTAAATTTGACTTATACTCAAGATGAAGCTTGCGCATCAAATGTAGGACCGCTATTAAGAATGCAGTAATGACCTTAATTGTGTTTTTGGCGTTTAATGAATTCTGCCAATTATACCCAATATTGACAAAGTTACGAAATCTACTAAATATAGATAATATAAAGTTTAAGCATAAATGACCTTTCTATATCCTACATCTAAATACGATACTAATATAAAAAATAGAAGAGATATAAGTGGAAGATTATATAGAATAGTTTTTATAGACCAACTGCACGTAAGAGTACAGAGTGGATAGAAGCCGTTCTCTATGAGATACCTATTAATTGGTATTGCACCCACCTAGCTTCGCTCAATCCTAACAGTACACGCTGCTACCCGACGTTCCTCCAGTCCTTAAGAGCTGGAGTGTGCTCGCATTATTGTCGCTGGGGGAGTCTGTGGCGTCTAAGTGCAGCGTCGAGGCTGAACATAGCACCCAACCACGATCATGTACTAAGCGCAGCTGACGGTGGTATATATTATTATTATATATATATATATATATATATTATATAGATTTATATATATATATATATTTCTACATTGTATGACTAATATTAAAGATATGATCAGTTAGGTAGTTAGTATATATACCCTGGATAATATGCCCACCTTACCGTGGTGATGCATATATACCTATAAGTTATATATATATATAATATATATATATATATACCGGACCTTAGAACATTAATAATTTATATGTGCTTGAAGAAATGTGTAAACTTTCCAAAATTGGCCTACGTCAGAACCACGAGAAAGCGAAAATTAAATTCTTGCCTACGTCGGTTGTTAACCGACTTTTCAAAATGTCAGGTTGCCAGAAAAGTGAGCAGAGGCTGCCAGAACTGTGGAGTTTGTTGCAGGAGTTGTGGACTAACAACAATATAAAAGGGTACTTTTTAATAATACCGATCCCCATGAAAAATATAAAATGTCTGAAATTACCTACGATGAAGAAAAAACGTAGTAGTGGAATGACCTTGAAAAATGTATAAAGTCCCGAATTTCACATTTAATTATTGTTTTCTCACAAGCTAATAAATTTTGATAATTTTAGATGCCATTCATAATAAAAACCAAAAACTGAAGTAGTTTCATAAATTTCTTTGTTATATGAAGACAATATAAACTAATTGAAATTTTTACAAAATCTGCAGAAACTCGTTTTGAAACTTCCACTTTTTGAGAAATTACTTGGGAATTGAAAATGTTTTTTCAGATTGTAACTCATAATTATTGTCTTTAATTGTTGTGAGGTGCGCAACATACGCCAAGAACAACATAGTAGTAGAACATGACGTAAGTCGAAAGGAAAGGTCCCCTTAGGTGAGAGTTCGTCGCAGTCATAATAAAATCCGCTTTAGGGCTTCACAAGACCGTGACGGACTCTCACTGTGGTATCGCGTCAATGTAGGGTTTATTACTTGAACCAGGAGTACAAGCATACCCCCTCACGAAACCCGCTATTCACTATTATTATGCGCCTTCTTGTAACTGCAAAACTCATTTCTTTCCTTTAGACATTTCTTTAATGACTCAATCCACTTTTTCTTCGATCTCCCATCCCACTCACCACTATACATCCTTTTAACCAACCGACTATCATCCATCCTTTCCATATGTCCAAACCATCTTACATCTTCATTTATTCTCTCATTTAGCCCTTCTCCTCACCACATAACTCCCTATCACGTTCGTTCTTCATTTTATTATTTCTTTTCGCACCCATAAGGTTGTCCTTCTGAATCTATACCTATTATTCCACACCATAGTTCACTACTCTACATTATCACTGCTAACAACAAACCCTCATGCAAAACCCTAGCGCATTCCATACTTAGTCCCTTTGTATCCACCAAGAATTTAATTGCACCAACCACCTTCCTACCATTCACAACTTTCCTACTACACTCTGAATCATCCCTTCCCTAAGTATTTAAATTTGAGATACTCGATACAATTGTTTCCCATAAAACACGATTTCACACCGCGGACTCTCCTCACTATCATAACCTTATTTCCTTTCAAACCCCACCTTTTACTTAAACTAACTTATTTTATCCTAAAAAATGTAGGGCAAAATGCTGTCATTAACTTTAGCAATAGGAGGGCCAGCCAAAGATTCTGGTCTCGACAGTCGCTTTAAGATGCTGGGCCATCTATTCGCTCACTCACATAAAAATAACATCTTGAATGTTCCACCTTCATGAATTCCGAACATGACTTGTCACTTCAATCCACAAGATATTATCAAATATTAGAATATGGTTTTACCATTCAACACATCCAAAAACTTGCAAAATTACTAGATCAAATGCCATTTTTCTCAGTATATCTCTTGAGAAAAAAAAATGCGCACCATCTAATTTAAGAAATATTCAAAATAAAGACCAACGTGACACAGAGAAGATTATTATTGAAGGATCCAAAAGAACTGGAATGAATTGTGTAGAAATTAAAGCAGCCGCCATCAACAAGATGGGTTATCAATGTATCCATATTAATTCGTTGAATAGCAGCTGAGATTTTTGCTTTTAAATCAGCAAAGTCTGTCATATCTTTGACTAATTCCCAAATGAAAAAAATCTTATGATGTGATGTCTTGAGATCAAGGCGGCCAAGGAATTGAACCTCCACTGCCGAACCACCTGTTTCAATTCCTTGGCCGCCTCAGTCTCCCGACATCATACCATCACAATATGCTTGTATAAAACTCCTTAGTTTTTTAATTTTTTTAATAATTTATTATTATAAAACAAAATTTAATATCTTAATAAAATTTAAATTAGATACATGTGAAAATATTTTTTCAAAAACTTTAAAAAAAAAATAATTAAATTAATACAATTTCTCGAAATAATCCTCCGCAGGTACATCTTTCACAAATGTAGCTACCTTGGAGTGTGCTTCTTGCTATGCATATTTCTTCCTTCTTTGTCCTTCCCTTGGTAGATCTTCTTCATTTCCGTTTTGTGTTATTTATTATATATATTATTTTCATAACCTAATAAGAAACATTAAAAAAGATTGCAAGTTGATTAATTTTTTTTATAAAATAATTATTACTTATTATATATTATTTTTAATTATTATTATGTTATTATTTTAGTTTATGTATAACTATGATTGAAGTCTATTTATTTGCATTGCATTAAAGGACTAGGAATATTAATAACAATTAATTAATAATTATATTAATAATTATTATTATTATTTCTCTATTATAATTATCGTTGCCTATATTAATTATTTTGGCAATAATTATTGTTTTTGTTTTTTTACAGATATCTATGTTAAGCTCATTTTTTTAACATTTCATGCAATCAATGCACATGTAACTAATATTAATTATGCTACATTTATTTATTTATTTTTTTGATATAATATATATTATAAATATTTCTATATATCTATAGTACTGATATTAACCATAATTCCCCATACTCACTCTAGTTATATTTAATTTATATTATAGATTAAAACACCCAACCTCAGCTCTAACGGCATGAGTCACCTAATCTTAGGAGGGGGGTGTATGTAACTCATTTATATTAAATACTTCTGGAGTAGGACTGGATACCCTTAAATTCACCTCAAAGGAGGAAAATCTTCATAGTTCCTTCCGACCTGTGAACTCAGTTTATTGCTAGATACCTGGGTGATAACCCTCCTCGCTTGTGCGAGTGCTTATCTTAACACTGATAGTCTATTACTGAGTAGTCTGACTTATCAATATTAAAATAAATATTATAAGGGTCTATATACCATTAATTTTGCGTACCTAAAAATGGAAGTGTATATCCGCTTAGATATTTATGATTGATATTACTATATTATATTTTGCAGATTGGCCCAACGTATAATATTGTAATAAAGAAAGATTAGCTTTGGAGAGAGTTACAAAAATCAACCGGACTCCTTGTCAGGTTATTTGCGTAGCAGTATAGGCGATGGAGATTGTACATCAAACGTCGCAAACACTGTGATTAGACACAAAAGTGGAGCAAAATTTATCACTTAAGTGTGCATGGAAAAATCTTGTGTGCGTGAAAACACTTTACGAGTCATTGTGTGTCCATCTTAGGTAAAATAGTCAAGGTAAATTGAAGCGCAAAATGTTTTCTCACTAGTTTACAGTTATGATATGTATAGGTGAAACCCGACGAGACATATGAAAGGGTCTACATTTGGTAAGCGTTGATACAGTGTTATTATTTTTTGTGGTGAATATATATATTATAATGTCACTATTGTATAAGATTTATGTTCAAAATATGTGTATAAATAAATCGTTAAATATATATAATGTAGGAGATGATTGCACCATACTCTTTCGTGGTACGAGTGCATTGTATTATTAATATAAAGAAGGACAATTTAAAAATTCTAAAGAGCGATATAAAAAAATATCTCTGGTGACACATCCAAATTACGAAAGACGGTTTAACTTAAATCTTATTTGAAGTTAGGTAAATATTTTTAAAAAGAATTATAACAGGGTGTCAAAAATCAATTTTTCGGGAAAATCGGTCTCAACGTGTGAACTCGCTATATTAAATTAGTCTTCTATTGCCTTGGGTCTGGCGTTCAGTAGATACTTAGAGAGATACGTGATAATTATTTTCACGCTCCTTGGCTAAGTGGATATACTATGTGAGCACCATAGAATATACTCAAATCACTCTCGTAACAACTCTGTATTTTTTTTGAGCTACTCTTTGGGATTTCTTGACATGTGTATATTAAGTATATATCTAGGCGCAATGCAATTTAACTGACTCCATAAAAATAAGAAAAATTTTATATATATAATATATATTATAGTGAGAATTAGTTATATTTGTTTGTCCCTATAGTTGATGATAGCTCATATTATTAATAATAGTTGAGTTATAGTTAGATTATTTAATCTGGACTCACTGTGTATAGTTTAAAGGACAATAATCCATAGTCACGACAACGTGATTACGAATGTATTTTTAATGGGTGATCGTTAATCACATTAGGAATGTAAAATTAGGAAGATATGGTACTCATGTTTATTAACATATAAAAGAATAAATTATTAATATCGATAATGTAATATAGTCATATCCCATCGATGAAATTTATGTATTAAACATGATTCACATAAATTTAATCTCATAAGATAAAAATCGATATCTCTCAAAGTGTATGTCTATACAAGATAAGACTTTTTGTGAGCTATGATTTATCAGTCTTTTAATCACTTAACTATCAAGAAATACAATAAAATTTTATAGAAAGAGTTTAATAGTATATATATATATATATATATTGTTAATAAAGATAAATAGAAAATTTAAATTGCTATACTTTCGTTTCTGTTTTTACTCACAGAGTAAGTAAACCAATTATCCTATTATATTTAGCTCTAAATGAAAGAATAATCTAAACTTTTTATCAATAGTTATATATATATATATAATATATATTTAATATTATATATATAATATATGATAATATATATATATATATATAAACATAATATATATTAATTATTACTATAGGTATGTATAATTCATACATTATAAAAAAACTTTAAATGTCATATAAATATAATATAAATCATGTGTTGCATAAGTTATAATATAGGTATATAATATATATATATTATATATATATATAATATATATTATATATATATATATTAATATACTATATGTATATATATATATATATATTATATATATAATATATTTATATATATATAATATATTATATATATAAATATTAATATAATAATATATATATATATATATAATAATATATATAAATATAAATTATTTACTTAATAGCGCACATAATGTATATCTTAGTGATTTATTCGTAAGAAATTTAGAAATCTTTATCAGAAATTTGACGATAAGAATATGTTGATAATTATTACTAGCCTTGATTAATGACATTTATTATATTTTACTAAGCCAGAACAATTTTCGTTAAAATATTTTTAAATTGGGATCCTATACCCTATATATATCGACAAATCTAGATACAGTCTTTAGAAATTATATAAGTTCTGGTAGTCCGTATAATAGAGTTAGATGAATATAAAAATAATGATAAAATAATCGTTCTCCACACTTATTTCTTCTACCTTTCCAATCCACCATTGGTCTAATCTTATACGAGTAGCAAATGCTACTGTGTCATATATATTTATATCTCAATACATATACTTAAATAGAAACAATTTTGCTGACACTCACGTGTGTCTTCTAGTAAACGTCAGTTATTTGAGTTGGATAGCACCTTGTAATATATATGTTCTTACTGAATAAAGTAGGAAAGAATTATTTGAAAGTTTATCTTTAGTTATCTCCCTATTAATTCACTCAAACTATAAATTTTCAGTATATCTCGTTTTTAAGTCTTATTCATATGTGTTTATGAATTCTCTTTTAGTCTTCTATTGCGTAGGAAAATAATGTTTATATTAATTCCTCTTATATTTCTCTTTGCAAAGGAAATATATTTGGTCTATATATATCTATCAGACGATCTCTTCTTTTTTTT
>JABUQX010090594.1:12500-14489 GCA_015478945.1 Trachelipus rathkii | reverse complement strand
TATATATATATATATATATATATATGTTATTATTATGATATATATATATATATATATATTATATAGTAGCATATATATATATATATATATATATATATAATATATATATATATATATTATATATATATGTATATAACTAAATATATATAGAAGATAAAAAAGAGAAATAGTATATATATATATATATATATATATATATATATATATATATATATATATATATATATATATATGAAAGAAATTATTATACATGCATTGTAATTACATGCCTTTATGTGTGGGTGTATTACATAATATACGTACATAAACTACATGTGTATGTATATTATATAGATATAAAATTATAAAAAATAAAAAAATTTATTACGTGAAAAAATTCTCAAAAATAAAATTGGTAAAAAAGAAAAAAAAAAAACTTTCAATTTCAACACTGACATTAAAACTTTTTATTCAAATAGAATTTTAAATAGTATTAAACTTGATTATTTGAGTCCTCAGGACATTTACTTAGGAAAATCTATTATTAATGTTATTATTATTTATAATTATATATTATTATTATTATTATTATTATTATTATTATTATTATTATTATTATTATTATTATTATTATTATTATTATTATTATTATTATTATTATTATTAAATTACTGTTGTTATTATTATCATATTGTGATAACTATATTAATATTATTATTATTATTATTATTATTATTATTATTACTTAAAGGCCTCAGTCATATTAAATTTTTTGACCCAACGACTTTTGATTTGTTTGGCAATTAATAATTTTCCTTTTATGACCGATTCCTTTGTAGGTCATTTTATTAAGTACAAGGCGAACTCAGCAATAAAAAAAGAAGTACTCGGTAACTCCCGCTGTGTCTGCTTAGTTAAAGTACTTGAAATACAATGTAGATATATTTTACTCCTGTTTTCCTGTTTATTGTCTAAGTGTATCGCTCTTATTTTCTGATAAATAATAATAATAATAATAATAATAATAATAATAATAATAATAATAATAATAATAATAATAATAATAATAATAATAATAATAATAATAATAATATTAATAATAATAATAATAATAATAATAATAATAATAATAATAATAATTATAGTAATTATATTACCGATAGTATATAATTAATAATAATAATAATAATAATAATAATAATAATAATAATAATAATAATGACAAGAATATTAAGAATAAATAATCATAATAATAATAATTACAATATATTAATGGTAGGATAATAACCCACACAGTAATAATAATAATAATAATAATAATAATAATAATAATAATAATAATAATAATAATAATAATAATAATAATAATAATAATAATAATAATAATAATAATAATAATACTATAATAATAAGAATAATAATAATATTTATAATAATAATAATAATAATAATAATAATAATAATAATAATAATAATAATAATAATAATAATAATAATAATAATAATAATAATAATAATAATAATATAATTGTAATAATAATTATAAGTAAAATCATAATCATAATCATAGTGATGATGATGATGATGATGATGATGCTGATGATGCTGATGATGCCGATCATCATCATTACAGAGGTCCAAGGGTGCTTAGCATATGCAAAAACACACTTACACACAAATATATTTATATATATATATATATATATATACATATATATATATATATATATATTGTTGTTGTTATATATATATATATATATATATATATATATATATATATATATATATATATATATATATATATATATATATATATATATATATATATATATATATATATTAGTTATTTATATATATATATATATATATATATATATATATATATATATATATATATATATATATATATATATATATATATACATTATTTACGTTGAAGGAAAAGCTCAATTCTGTTCGTATGTCTATGTTAATTAGTGAATGCTTTCAATAAAGGCACTGACTTAATTA
>JABUQX010090593.1:17500-30085 GCA_015478945.1 Trachelipus rathkii | reverse complement strand
GCTATAGTACCAACCGCTAGTAACATACCAATGAAGTTTCCCTCCTCGACATGAAGCTAATTATCTACAGTAGAGCTACCTTACGATCAAACATTTTAACAAAAGATTCTCAAGAGAATCTACATCCTCCTCAATTCTTCGGCTGATTTTATTTTTTCTCTATTTTATTTTTTAAAGTACTGTAACTTACAAGAAAAAAACTGAAACACGACATGAATATTTTGAATTCAGCAGCCGTTACTTACATATAATTCTTATTTTTATATCCTATATATATATATATATAATATTAATATTACATATATATATACTTAAAATATACATATTAATATAATATATATATATATATATATATATATATATATATTATATATAAAATATATAATATACTTATACTACTACTAATCTATACTTAGTGTTTTTCACTTTCCAAAGCAAATTGCATCCCATTAGGAATTTTATATATATATATATATATATTATATATATATACTAATATATTTATATATATTATTAATATATCATATATATATTTAATAATTTATATAATTATATATAAATTATATATAATATATATATATATATATATATAATATAATATTAAAATAAATGGTAGTCGGGATACCTGAAGACAGGATTAATTAGAGATCCACCAAAAATTTCATGTTTAAAAAAATAATGTTACTAAAGCGTTCAGAAAAGTTAAGATGTTAAAGTAATATGTTCTATTTTTTAACCGAGAATTCTTTTAAGAGGCAAAGCTTTCTGAATTATGGTCCAAAGAAGACCTACCAACCTAAACCAAAATTTTTCATAAAAAAAACCCATACACATTAATTAGATTAACTTTTACTAACAGAAAAATTTTTTATGTACTCAATAACATGTCTGATACAGGCCTATTTATTACTAAAGCATTAATATATATATAATATATATAAATATATATATATAATATATATATATATAATATATTATATAATATATATATATATATAATATATATAATATATTAATATATATATATATTAACATATAACTATTACTATAGGTAAAAGTCAACTTAAACCCCCACACGGAACGGAAAGAGCTCGGACAAAAAAAAAAAAAATTTCCAAGGTAAGAACCTCTATGATACATTAAATAGATGTTGTAATACAGATCGAAAAATGAAAAAAAACAAAAAATAAAAAAAAAAACAAGAATCTCTTAAAATACAAAGCATACAGCGAAAAAACGAAATACATTTTACATAGGAATTACCTTACAATAAATTATAAGTTAAGACGAAAAATGCTTAAAAAAAAAAAATTCAATTGATTAATAAATTAAATCAGTAAAAATATGAGAGGCAGGCAGAAAAGTTCCTAAAGTGAGACAAGATTTGATAAAGAGACAAAGTCATTCCAGTATAATAAATATTAAATTAAAATTCAACAATAAACTATACTTAATTTTCTCCGATAATAATATTAAAGGATCTTTTTTTTTTAACAAAATTAAAAGAAATACCCCAAAGAGAGTAAAAATATACACGCCCACCAGATGGCAAGACGACCAAGTCGAAAGGTTAACTCATCGCCTTAACACATGGGGAACTAGGAGTAAGCGCACTATTTATTCCCCCCCCATCACGGGGCAGTCTCCGCAAGAACCACCCACAGCGATCTATTAGGTATATTGGAGCTATATAATTCGCGGGCAGGGATTACTCCTCCGACCCCACTCCCAACTACGAGAAACCACGGTATTACAGAAAAACGTACAACATCCCACCACCACCACTAGTGCACGTTAACACCCAGATCAGAATTACGAAAGCTACGACACCACTGAATAAAATACAAGTTTACAAATGAATCAATATTAGACATAATTTCGCCCCCATAATAAGAACAAGGTTAAAAAAAAAAAAAAAAAAAAAAAAAAAAAATATTCAATTTATCGACCTTAATAGAACAAGCATGATGATAAAATAAGATGATACAAATAAGAGATGTAACCATATGTGAATTCTTTTTTTTATTGATATCACAAGCTCCAAACAAGCCACGTTAAACAAAAAAAAAAAAAGAGAAAACGTAACCACAAAAAAAAAAAAAAAAAAACAAAAAAATAAAAAAAAAAAAAGATCCAAACTTTAAAAAAAAAAAAAACAAAACAGAAAAAAAAAAAACAAAAACAGAAAAAAACTGTGGAACGGATTAAAGAATACTTCAAGTCAACAATTATAATAATTATACATAAATAATATAATATAAATATATATATATATATATTATATATATATAATATATATATATTATATACTAATATATATATATATATAATATATATATATATATATATATATAGATATAATATAATAATATATATATATATAAGTGAAATGAGAACAGGAACATCGCGAATTATGCGGAACATACCGACACCCTAAACAGTTGACAAATCCCAGCAATACCGCAAATACCGCCAACATCCGACACAATCCGGACCATCCTCTTTGAAAAATATAAGAGAAGACAATTGTTCGAACTCCAGGCATGAATTTTCTAACCATTGATAAAATATTAAGAAGCCTTATACAATAAACATATTATTACAATTTAAGCGCATCATTCTAATCACATGGAGAGGATATATCTAATTTTCATGTCTGAAAAATTTATCAAGATTTCATGTATATATAATATATATTATATATAATAATAATATATAATATATCTATAATAATACTAATATATAATATATATAATTATAAATATATTATAATAATATAAATACTATATATAATATAAATATATAATAAATAACTAACTAAATATAAAAAAAAAAAAATATACTACTATACTAATATATATATAATAATATAATAATATATATAATATATATAAATATAATAAAAATATATAAAAATAAAATAATAAATATATATAAATAATATATTATATATTATTAAATATATAATAAAATATAATTAATATTAATATATAAATATACTAATTATATATATATACATATCATATATATAATACTATAATATATTAATATACGACGTTTTTTTTATTCATAAGGACACTATGATACATTCCGGCCAGAATTGGGGATGAAGGGAACCTTAAACATATGCGAATGGGCCTATGCTTCATAACGCTAGACATAATTGGAAAATTGACTGCTACTCTGACTCTCGGTTAGACGCTTCGCTTTTGCCGATAAGCTGGGAAACATGATAATCTATTCGAAGGTAATGAAGCAGAAATTCATTCCTGTTCGCTCACTAAAATCTTCCATAACTCACTCCAATAATTCCATAGAAATTCATCTGACATTTAGCTCTCAGGTCATTATAGAAGCGCTACAAGAAGAAGTGCGAATTAATAACAGGGAGAAGTCTTAAGAGAAAATCATCGAATATCTCTACATAATCTAATCACCTACGCATTGCATCAAATTAAATATTCAAATATAACGAAGCATAAAGAGATTAATAAGAAAATCGAAATGAGAGAAATTACTCTTAAATAGTCGAGGAGCAAACGGCATCTCTTTCCACATCAAAACGAAAATGTAGACCGCTAAACCTTCTGATTCAAAACCGCTTACTATAAAAATAACTATTAATCTGGCCTAACTTATGCCAAAAACAGTCCTTCTAAACAACTTCAAAGAGGTCAACATCTGGTCTACTCTTATCCTAACTCGACCATATATCAATCTGTTAGAGTATCTATATGCTACATTCTCCAACTGAAAAGGGGAAAAATACTCTTCGGACTTCACCATATTATTCACTCACATAACAACTCAAACCTTAAGGACGAATTCTGGCACACCAAAATCCAATCCTCCTACAACTCACATATACTACTCAGAGAATGAATATGATCCATTAATATTGCCATAATCATGAACCACATACAGTGAAACGAAATTACATCTTGATCGGAGATGACATGGGCTTCCTGAAATCTCAATATGCATGAACAGTAGTGAAGCGGGGGTGATGGCCGACAGATGGCATTCCTCCCGACGTTCTTGATTGGATAGTGTGCTTTCACTGCTGACCCGCCCCTCGTTCAACATATTCTCTATGTACTCAATTACTAATACTTTCCTCTCAGTGTTGAAGCACGCACATGTTCCAACCTTATTCCGAAAAAAAAAGGAAGCCGCTCTAAAATACCTTCTAACTAAATCTCCGCCTAATAGCTCTCACTTGTATTCTATCTCAAGATCTTCTTTGAAACCCTTCTCAACTAACTTCATTTACTTAGATTCATCTGCAAAAGTCTCATTCAACTTTCTTTCCGGCCATACGCTAGTACGGCGTATCCGGAGGGCTCAGAGGTAATCTACTGGCGATTATTTATCCTATCTAACTGAATTTATGGTTTTTCTTCCGCCCTCAGGAACAGGGAAACTATGGAATAGTAAGGCTGGCGCCTTGGGAACATATTATTCCAAAGGAATCATTGACCCGAAGTGAAATAAGACCACGTCAGTTAACTGCCCTCTCCAAGCTCCGCCCTACATAACTTGGCGTTTCACTACCTTCTCTTTTTTGTACTTCTATACTTATCGATACATAAGTCTTTCTTCTTTCAAGCATCACTACAATTAATCGAGCTCATGTATATTAGAATAGGGGCGAACTTCCTTAATAACTAACTATTTCTGTGCAAAAACAAGTGAGCATGTTACCTCAGAGGTTACTGATCCTATCTCCTCATTTTTATTCCTACACTTTATCATTAAATGATCTTCTCAAACCTGAACATTCCTAACTCTAATCACTCGTATGCCGACAATAATCAAAGATTGGACCATTCATTCCATTACAGTGATTTCCTAAAAAATTCTAGCTCCCTCTATTTACTAATCATAGAATTGACCACTCTCGTACTTATACTAATAATTCCGACTTCTAAATTCTCTCGCTTGATACTGGATAGAAATTTCCGAGAGTTACTGAAGCCGGTCAGAATAACTCAAAACCTTGTGAAATTTCAATCTTTTAAGAAACCCAAACCTTCTACAAAATCTCAACCTCTCTAAGACACCTAATCTAACTTTTCCATAAATCTAACTGTCGTCAGTGTTGATTAATCACTCAATTCCTGTTTGCCAATAACTCAAATCACTATAAAATATAAAAATATAAACAAAAAAATGTCTCTGAAACTCACCCTCACATCACAACGGTTGTTAGAGGCGGGACTTCACAAGAAAACTGGGAAGTTTGTTTTTAGGCTGCAGACGAACTTTTTTATTCCTCCTTTCTCAAGACATTGCCACCTAAAGCTATTACAAGCAAGGCACTACATCCGCCCTGTGTATAGAGTACTAGCTCTCATATCAGCGGAGGCTCTGGCTATTCACCCGGCATTCTGATAGGGTCGAGCAAAGGGCCAAAAGGCTTATAAAAATGTCCTGCAGTACTTTCCAGTTCACTTGAGACCCCTCATCTTAACGTTGCATGTTGGTGCTTCTATCTCTTTCTACATAGGTACCACAGCGGCAAAGGTAGCTCGAGGGAGCTCTATTACTCTCGCGTACACCACCTGTTAACG
This sequence comes from Trachelipus rathkii, assembly GCA_015478945.1. Lineage (NCBI taxonomy): Eukaryota > Metazoa > Arthropoda > Malacostraca > Isopoda > Trachelipodidae > Trachelipus > Trachelipus rathkii. Next base: position 24,512 of record JABUQX010090593.1, on the reverse strand, counting down.
ACGCCCCTCGCTAGAACAAGACAGGTACTAAGATGTACGGCGACATGAAAGGTTTACTGTAGTTGATCCATTGAGATCAAATAACTAAACCAGGCTAATGTTCGAACATGCTGTATGAAAAGTCCTAATCTTTCCTGCCCAACCTCTGTGTCTAGGTAGAGAACATTTCATCTATCCATACATCATGTGATTTCCTGAAAAAAACTTGAATTAATCTCATCCTCACTTTAAAACCCTATCGTTTAAGAATGCCCCTCCATACTGCGTTAATAGTTTGCACAGTATTAATAGAATTGAAATAGAAAAGTATCTGAGGTGAATGCAAACAACCCCCTCCAACTTGAAAAATAGGGCTTCTGCCCTGTGATGCGTCGTGGCGACGCAACATAGTAATATATTATATATATAATATAATTATATAAATATAACATATATAATAATATATAATATATACTATTTAATACATAATATATAATATATAAAATATACTTATATAGTATATATACTATATATATATAGTACTATAACTAATATATAATTTTTAATTCCAACTTCAAAGAGTAAACATCCGCAGCCGCAATCCTCATCTACTTTAAGACCGCATCCGCATCCTCATCCTCTTTCAGATTCCGCATGCCGCAATCCGCACCGCAACCAGTCAAAATTTTGACATCCGGTACCATCACTAATTTATAATATAACCGTATATATATATATATAATATATATATATATATATATATATTAATTATATATATATTATAATATATATATAATATTATATATATATTATATATAATAACTGATATATATATATATAATTATATATAATTATATATATATATATATATATATATATATTATATATAACTTATATATATAGTATAACTATTACTATATATATATAACTAAAATACAGGAAAATAAAGAGAAAACTTATTGATATTAGTAATATACTAATCATTATTATAATTATTATTAATTCATTATTATATTATTATATTATTGATATATTATTATTATTATTATTGATATTATTATTGATTATTATTATTATTACTATATTATTATTATTATTATTATTATCATATTATTTATTAATATTATCTATATATTATTATTATTATTATTATTCAGTATTAATATTATATTATTCCATTATCTATATATTGTAATCAAGATAGAAAACAATGGAACGTCTTGTGTTTACACAGACCGCATTCATTACAGCAGCCTTTATGATATTGAAAGAAAAACTTATAAGACTTGTTCAAAACTAATTTAAAACAATCTCATAATTCATTTAAAGCATTTCAGAGAAAGGTTATTGGCAATTTCAGAGGTAATCCGAAGTCAATTCTCTCGAAGCGAATAGTTTATATAACCGTACAATATAAAGGGATTCCACTAATTATTTCGAAGCGTTCGCCACTTTGGCGTTCAAGTCGGAGTTAAGCGACACGCATGACACAAAAGGACGGTCGAGGGAGTTGAGCTGGGGAACGGTTTTCAGATAAATCTTTGCACTTCTTAAGTAAATAGGAAAAGCTAACTTAAAAGATTAATTTTTCCTATTAAAGAAAAATATATTATATATAATATATATATATATATATATATATTATATATAGATATATATTATATACTATAATAATATATATATATATAATATATATATATATATATACTATATATATATACTATATATAATATATATATATAATATAGTATATAATATATAGTATATTATAATATATATATTATATATTTATAATATATATATACTATATATAATATATATGAATATATATATAATATATATATTATATATATATATATATACTATATATAATATACTATATAGTATATAATTATATCTATATTGTACCTATTAATATATATATATATATATAATATATATATATAATTTGACAACATTTCGTTACTCCGTTACTTTGAACGAAGTTACTTTTTTGAATAACGGAGTAATGGACGAGTTTCTTTTTACCTGCTGTAACGGAACGAGTAACGAACAGTTACTCTTTTACTTTGGTTGTGTTCCTTTCTGATTGCTGGCGAGATGAATCGTTGGAGAGTATTAAATAATCAGATTGTTGGTTTCCTGTTACTCCTCGATAGGAATGCGAACAGTAGAAGCCTCTGTCTTGATAACCATCTTTGGTTTATCATCCAATTGGTTTCAGTAACAGAGTGATTTAAGAAAATTAAGAAATAAGGAATCAATATACATAACTTTGAAAATTAAGAGATGAAAAGTAAACATACATTTTTGCAGTTGATTAGCCCCACACATGTATATTAATTGTATACCGGAAACCCACTTTCACTAATTTAGCCCGAAATATTTTCCCTCCAAAGTGCTCTAACTGCAAAAGGAGCTGAGCTTATCAGTACTTATAGCATGAGAAGATGAGACTTGATATGTTTCTCCCATGGGCGTAGGCAGGGGCAGGGCAGGGAAGCACTTCTTCCCCCTAAATCTTGATGAAATAAAAATTGAACTTTATGTTTGCCAGCGGACCGTTTTAAGGATTTAGTAGCTAGAAAAACTGCAAAAAACAATTTACATCAAATCGATAGATACATGAAGTTAGTAGATTACAAATTACTAACGATATGTTAAAATTTAGTTTCTATCAAAATTTTATATGGTTAATCATATTTATATTGTTTTTAAGGTCAACTAGTTTGTGCTTTTTATACAGCTGAATTCTTCTGACATATTCTCCGCTAGAACTTTCACATGTCGATAGCATCCTCTATGCGGCTATAAGGGCGATTAATAAAATTTCGCTATCAAAAACAAATTTAGATAGATGATCATATTTATCTTGATCAGTGAATTTTAGAGAAGTGTGATTGACACCATTAAAGAAAATAAAACAAATGATTAAACTAGGTTGCCAAGCATTCGGACGAATTATCGTAACTTTAAGAAGAGGTTATCACTATGCCTTTAGAGAAAAGTGTTCGACAAGTACATTCTTCCCGTTCTTGATATATGAAAGCGAAACCTGGATCCTGAGCGAACATTTATTGTAAAAATTTAAGATGGCACAAAGGTGCATGAAGCAGTTACAGCTTGGTATTACCATGTGAGATTAAAAAGCCCGTACTAGGGTCAGAGAACAGACTAAGGAACAACACATCATCAGAAAGGTAAAAGGATTGAAATAGAAATAGGTGGAATATATTGCAAGACGAACTGATAATAGGTTTACCAAATTATTGGTAATGGAAAAGAAGATACAAATTGGTATAAAACGCCTTGGAAAATGACCAAAGAAAAGATTAAGAGATGAAATTATTAAATTTGCTGTACTCGTTTGGCAATGGGAGGCTCAAAACAGTATTGATTAGAAACAAGCTTAAGAGTCCTTCTTTCTTCAGTTGATATATATATATATATATATATATATATATATATATATATATATATATATATATATATATATATACTTCATATAATAATATCTATATAATATATATATATATATATATATATATATATTTATATATATATATATATATAAATATATATATATATATATATATCTTTATGTTTTTATATATATAACTTTTTTATAACTTTATATATATATATATATATATATATAGCAACTTTCATAGCATTCTTAACTTTATGGATATATATAGCCATTGATAATAAAGTGTGGGAAATAGCATAACCATTACTCCCTTTTATCATATGTAATAGCATATATATATATATATCGTAACTTATATTTGTAATAGTATATATATATATATATATATATATATATATATATATATATATATATATATCATATCTTTCTTATATATATATATATATATATATATATATATATAAATTTATCATATAAATCAATTTCATTTGAAATCTGGGTCAGAGATATGCAAAATTTTAAAATCATTTCTTCTCGCAATTTTTAAATATTAATTATTATATGCAAAACTAAAATAAAAAGTAAGAAATTGAAACAATATGTATGTTGAATTCTTTAAGCTTTGCGTTTTCCAAAGTATTCGACTTTCCAGTCAAATTAGAAATTTTCGAGAATTCTATTCCACTAATATCAGGGGTTGCAGAAAAAACCCTTCTGTCACGTCAACCATTTCTTAAATTGTGGGAATATTTGTGATGTTTATCACCCCAATACCACCTTGCAGGCATGCAAGAAATGGTGATATGTATGAATAAATATATATATAAATAAATATATATATATATATATATATATATATATATATATATATATATTACCTGCTATACTATATATAATATATATACATATATATATATATATATATATAATATATATATATATATAGCCAATATATATATATCTGTAATAGCAACAACCAGCTTCTCTATATTTGCTTATGTATATTTCATAGCATATATATATATATATATATATATATATATGTATATATATATGTATATAATATATATATATAACAACAGCAACAATATATATAATAACTAATAATAATATATATATATATATATTTATATATATATATATATATATATATATATATATATATATATATATATATATATATATATATACTTAATATATATATATATATATATATATATATAATAATAATATATGTATATATATATATATATAAATATATATAATATATATATATACACCTATATATATATATATATATATATACCATATATATATACTCATATCTTATATATCTATATATATATAACTTCCTTTTAACAACATGCTTTATCCCTTTCAGAGGTAACAAGGGGGGAGTAAAGGAAATTGAATTTTAGGCCGGCTATCCCAAAACAGCAAAACCAACGTGTTTGCAGCCGTTTTAATTCTAATTTAATTCTAATTTCTAATTTAATGACGAGATGCAGTCAAGCATGTGCATTATTTGATTACAAGTTCTCCTAGAAGAAACCCCGCACTGTTTTCAAGATGGAGCAGTGAGAGAGAAATCGTCAGGACTTGAAATGGCCGCCCCCTTCCTCCCCTCTTATGGGTGGTGCAATCCATGGGATTGTCGCGTTTGAGTTCAGAAATATCCGTCTATCTTCCCACGTTTTTGCACTTGAGGTGAGTAAGAGCGGTGTATGCTCACAAAATCATCCTATTAGCTGGCGACATAGAATTAATTCCAGGCCTAAGAGCATATATATGCCTTAAATTTAATAGATCAGTCCCCCATGGACAAGCCTCAATGTTGATCAACATTTGCGAGCTCTGGTTTCACTTAAAGTGCACAAATCTCCAAACATTCACTCAATATTTTCCAGTATTGTCCGGCAACTATTGTGGAGACTCGTACACAGAAATTCATATACCCTATCCAAATAATTCCATCAACATAATTCAATTAAATATTGATGGCATAAAGAATGAACTAAAGAATTTCTCAATACCTTCATTAACTTTATTATACACATAGCACTTATGCAGGAATCTAATCTCACACCAAACACTTACCTCTCTGAATTTCCCAGTTAGACAATCCTAAAACAGGAAAATGACCCATCCAAACATAGCCTAGTCACTCTCATGCAAAAAATAGTATCAAACTTCATAGCACCACAAATCACACACAGCTAATTATGAACTAATATCCACGTACCAATCAATAGAACTTAAAAATCTATAAAACTGCATAAAACCTAATTAATTTCTATATTCCACCAACCACCTCTCAAATCTGCTCCAGAGATTATGTCACAGACTTATCCCCCTTAATTCGGTATAATAACTTGATACCCCATCACCCTTCATGGCTTAAAACACACATACACAAAGAGTTGAAATACTCATAAACAGCTTACATGCACAAAGTATTCTCAATAATAGAAACCAACCTACTACACAACCATTCCAACATAATCAAAACCTAACATTTCCTTACTTGTTCAGCTTCCTCGAAATTCAAGTGAAAGCAGCATGGGAAACATTTCACTCCCTCTCCTTTGATCACATTCCAATATTAATAACAATTTAACATAAACATCCGACACACACACACATCCTTTAAAAAAACATACATGAACTACTAGAAAGCGACCTGGCAAGCTTACTCTGAATTTATAGAACAAGAACTACATCCTTTCCAAATAACTGACTTTCCGTCTCTCGACAAACCAATCCAGCACAACAATAAAACTATGCTAAAACATCAAAAAATATATGTCTCATAATGCTACCGCAAACATTTTAATCCCAATTTTTCACCTGAAATGGATACAGTAATAAAACAAAGAAATTCTAACCTACAAAATAGACAACCAAAATCAAGGCAAAAAAAAACTAATCATAGAACTCGACAAAACAGAATAAATAAATTAATCTACTCGAATAAGAATAAAAACTGGCAACAATACACTGGAACACTAAGCTATAAAATTAATGAAACGAAAATATTCCTATGAATAAAAAAATCTACACATCACAAACACAACCCCCAATAAAACACGAAGCCATGTGTAAACAAAATAATAAAGTCCTCAGCCCAGAATCAACCATAAACCTACAATCCGCACAAATAGATTAACAATTATATGACTTTAAAGATTGAAGAGCAATCAAGAAGACCTCCCCTCCATTCACTTCCTTAAAAGTACTCAATACCATAAAGAAACTAAAAACTCACAGAAATTACACAGACAAAATATTCAATATTCATCTCAAATACTTAGGGACTAAAGCCACAGAAACTCTAACCCAAATACTCAACTCAGCTTGGCAAACTATCACAATCCAGACCCTTTTGGAAACGCGCATATATAATCCCCATACTAAAACCTAACCTAAAAACCACCCAAAAACCTAGCTTCATATAAACCTATATCATGGCTCTCTAAAATATCTAAAGTCTTCCAAAGGTTAATCCTGAATAGAATCTCCCCTTAAATCCCACTCTCGGATATCTAACATGAATTCAGACAAAAACATTCCACCACTATATTACTACCAAATTTAATACAAGAC
>JABUQX010090593.1:10000-12500 GCA_015478945.1 Trachelipus rathkii | reverse complement strand
TGTAAAAAGTAAATGTAAAATGTAAATGTAAAATGTGAATATAAAGTTAAAGGTAAAAGTAAAAATTAAAAAAATAAAGTAAATGTAAAAAGTAAAAATTATAAAGTAAAAGTAAAAAGTAAATATGAAATGTTAAATGTTAAATGTATGCAGCAAAAAGTAAAAGATTAAAAAGTTAAAAAGTAAAATGTACAATGGACGAAACTAACACCGAAATCCGTACCAGGTAGATGGAAAGTAACTATTGATTGTTAGGATTTACAGAAGTTTTAAATTAATTTTAGAAGCTTTAGAGGAAGTTGATATATGATCAAGAATTTGAATTTTGTTCAAAAACTTCAAATCTTTTGAAATTTGTAAAATTTAAAATGTAAAATATAAAAAGTAAAATGAAATGTACATACTAAATGTAAAAATGTAAATGTTGGCAATGTAAACTCTAAAATGTAAAATGTAGAATGTAAAATGTAAAATTATAGATGTAAAATGTTAAAAAGCAAATTAAATTAAAATGTTGAAAAGTACCAAGTAAAAGTAAAACGTCAAAAGTTAAAAGTAAAATGTAAAATGTAAAAAGTTAAATGTAAAATGTAAAATGTAAAAGGTGAAATGTAAAATGTGAAAAGTAAAAAGTAAAAGTAAAATGTAAAATGTAAATAAAAAATGTAAAATGTAAAAAGTGAAAAAAGTGAAAAGTAAAAGTAAAAGTAAAAAGTTAAAAGTAAAAAGTAAAATGTAAACTAAAATGTAAAAAGTAAAAAGTAAAAGTAAAAAGTAAAAAGTAAAATGTAAAAAGTTAAAAGTAAAAAGTTAAAAGTTAAAAGTAAAAAAAAGTAAAAATTTAAAATGTAAAAAGTAAAAGTTAAAAAAGTAAAAAGTAAATGTAAAATGTAAAAATAAAAGTAATGTGAAATGTAAAATGTAAAAAGTAATGTAAAAAGTAAATGTTAAAATGTAAATGTAAAATGTAAAGTAAAAAGTAAAAAGTTAATGTAAAAGTAAAGAGTAAAAGTAAAAAGTAATATTTAAATTTGTAATTTAAATTTAAAATGAAAATGTAAAATATAAAATTGTAAAAATAATAAAGACAAAATTAATAAGTAAAAAAAAGTATAATGTCCAATGTGAAAAATGTAAACTGTTTAAAATGTAAAAAGTCAAAAGAAAAAGTTAAAAAGTTAAAAAGTAAATGGGAGAAAAACAAACACAAATTCGTTTTACCAGTGGATAGAAAGTAACGATGGATTGTTATGATTTACAGAAGCTTTTAAGTTAATTTTAGAAGCTTTAGAGAAATATATGATTAAGAAATTGAATTTTGTTCAAAAACTTCAAATCCTTTGAAATTTGTAAAATTTAAAATGTAAAATGTAAAATGTAAAAAGTAAAAAGTAAAAAGTAAAAAGTAAAAAGTAAAAAGTAAAATGTAAAATGTAAAATGTAAAATGTAATCTGGGAAAAGTGCTAAAGTTATTCCTTTTTCATCCCAACTTCTTGAAAGTATTCTGAAGTAAGTATTTGTGGGTTTTTGATTGAATTTTCGTTTTTGTTTCTGGTTTACATAAGAATCCTAATTACTAATAATACCGCAAAACGAGAAGTCATGGGAGGTGTTTAAAACATTCCTACAACATAGAAGGATTTTTCAATGTGATCTACTCAAAAAAGATTTATATAGATCATTTAGGATTGCTTTTGAATAATTAATATTTTGGATAGATAAAAGATAAAGAATATGACGGCCACGCTGTCCTTTTTGCTTGATTGATTTCATTTTTTTTCGATGTATTTTCAAATTTTTTTATTATTTATTTCATTTTAATTTTGGAATATAAAATTTTAGTTCTGATGAGAACCAAAGGAATATAATTCTAAAAACAAAATTTTAACCCTTTTTATTTTTTTTTTTTAATTTTCCCTTTTTTTTTTTTTAAAGTGATTTTAAAAAATTTTTAAATATATATATAGTATATATTATATATATATATATATATATATATTATAGATATATATTATATAATTAATATATATATAATATATATATAATATATATATATATTATGATCATGCAAATTTTCTACGAACAAAATTAAGCGGCGAGGTATTTTCAAGTACGAAAAATAAAGGGAAAAAATTATGCAAAACAAAAAAGACAAACTTTCTTTATAAATAGTGAATTTTCAATATAATTTAATTCAATATTACACTAAAAGTAAAAGAAATTGCAATAATAGATTTTTTGAGCTTCACACCTAGGCTTTTAAAAAGTAAGCTTAGGCAATTTATTTGCAGTTTAAATTTGATGTATCTAAGTAAAGTTTAGAGTGAATGTTGACGCTATCAAACTGTTTTCTTTAATTAACGAATACCATGATGAGATACACGTTGCCCCAGCATGCAGACACGTGCGGCAACAACCGGTGACCTAAAATTAAAAATCTAATTCTCGGTTTCGAAACAACAATGAAAGAACGCAATCTTACGTAGTAGGTAAACTGAA
>JABUQX010090593.1:0-5000 GCA_015478945.1 Trachelipus rathkii | reverse complement strand
TAATATATATATATATATATATATAATATAATATATATTTTTATAATTATTATTATAATTATATCATATGTATATACTATATATATATATATATATATATATATATATTATATATATTATTATATATATATATATATTATAATATATATATAATATTATATATATATAATATAATATATAATATATATATATATATTATATATTATATATTGGAATGTATAATATATCGAAAGTATCGGATTATATCGAATATCGATATTTTTCTGGCGATAATATCGAGGGCGATATGATATTTTTTTAAAAAACGATATATCGATTTATCGATATTTTTTTGATATCGGCATCCCTAGTTCAGTCTATCTTGACACATTATGATTCCCGCGGATGTCATGAACAAATCGTCGAAAGTAATTAGTTAAAACTAAACTTGGAACCATCAGAGAAAATGCAACATTAGAATTTTAACAGATTTTTGAAGAATGCTGTAGCACTGAATCGAAGTCCTTTAGTTTAAAACAAACTTGATACCATCAGTGAATGCAAACATTAGAATTCAGGCAGGATTTTTGAAGAATATGTAAGCGTATCTGAACCTGAGTATTGAAAAGCTCGTAGCCAAAATTACAAATTCAAAAATACAGGACACAGCATTCCTCACTTCCAACCCCACAGACTTATTAATCGCACATCCATTTGTGAGTATGAGAAAATGAATTATAATAATACAGCATCTGGAGAGAGGTTTTCAAATCATAAAGAAATTATATCTTCCGTGCAATTTGTCATACCGAACAGGTTTAATGTGCCATATGAGATGATACATGACTGAGTAGTAACATGAAACAAGGAGATCTCGAAAGCCCATTGAAGTTTAGATAAAGAATGGGATTTATTGAAGTTGAAATGGCATCACAGTACAGATTGTCCAAAAACAGGAATAGACGGGACGAGTTCTTGTTCGCAGTCAAAATTTTCCATATATTTACATTCCTTGTTGTGCGAATGACTGGCAATTTTACCGTGATCTATTGCTTCAGTGAAAGGCTATCAACTTAAGATTCTGAAACCTACATGAAGAATTACTATTGAATGAAAGAGTTCACTGCACTGCCTAATCTACATACATGTTAATATTTATATAAAAACTGAAGTGTGTATTTCGAACTTTGCCCGACTCTCATGCCCTGCAATTGTAACTTAACATTATAATGGTAAGATGATTTTAGTTAATTTATATAAATTATGTTCCCAATTGCTCTTAGAAAATTTTTATATTTGGCTCCTTCCACTTGGAATATATAATATATATTATATAATATATAATATATAATATTATATATATACTATATAATATATATAATATATATAATAATATATATATTTATATATATATATATATAATATAATATAAGAACGTTTTTTCTGGCGCCCCGGCGAAAAATTTTGGATACGCCACGTTGTATAGTATATATTATATATATTTTATATTATACATATATATATATGAATATATATATATATATATTATATATATATATATATATATTATAGTATATGTATGTATATATATGTATTATAATATTACAATAGATATATATATTATATATATATAATATATATATATATATATATAATATATATATATTATATGTATGATATATAATTTATTATTATTATATATTATATATATATAATATATATATATATATATTTATATATATAATATATATAATTTATATAATATTATATACTGTATATTATATATATATATATATATAGTATATATATAAATTATATATATAATATATATATATATAATATATACTATATTATGATATATATATATAGATACCGGTATATTATATACTATATATAATAGTATATATATATATATATATTATATATATATATAATTATATATATATATATTTAATATAATAATATAATATAATATATAAATATATACTATACTAATAATTAGTGTGAACCCTATCCGACCCAGAGCGTGCTATGATTGCATTTTGCTTATAGAATCCATATGAAGATTAGCAATTACCACATGCACCTTCTTTCAACACTTCTTTTCTTCCCTCATTTTCTAAATATTTCCATTCTTTCAATCCACCCTCTTTATCACAGACATCCCTACTACTATATCCCTGTATGTGGGGAGAAAGAATTGCCCAAATCGCGTATGTCCTGCGTGTCGTAGGAGCCGACTAAGGGGTGGTAGTTGGGGTGGCTGCCTACTACCATCTATTTCTTGCCAGAAATGCTAATGCAGGCATCGGAGAAGGTACGTGATCGCCGTACAACGGCCTTCTATCGGTTTGCGAAACTGTATGAATCGTATGAGGCTACATGGAAATGTTCAAGAGGAATAAATGTTGGGAGGAAGAGGAGAAGGTAATGGGATGTATTTAGAAATGGCAAAATATTATTTGCTCTGCTGTGAGCTGAAACAAGATGAAGGAAAAGGGGAAGTTGAGTGGTTGTGGTGTGAAATGTGTGCGTTCTGGTGTGGAAATGAATGAGAGAGGGAGAGAAAGAGTTGCAATTTTGATGAGTCACCTGTGGTACAAAGGTATGGTAGACTTTGTGTGTGTAAGTCTAGAATGTTAATGGTTAAATTTAAGTTTGGAAAAGGTCAAGTATGTGTGGTTGTCGTTTGGTCCATCTGAGGGAAATGTGTGAAAGAGAGTACGATTTTTTGAATAATTGAATGATGTTCTGAGATGGTGTAAGTTAGGAGCTTCAGATTGATAGTGGTGGGGGACCTAAATGGTTGGATAGTGATCAAAAAAGGGATGGGTCATAACAGTGGTCTTTGGGGTGGCGTAGAGAGAATGAGAATGTCGGAAAGGTGATTGATTTCTGTGAAGAGAGAGGAATGTGTGTAAGTAATACTTTCTTTAACACAAGAGTATCCATAAGATATACTAGAGTTGGTGTAGTAGAGATGGTATCGAGTGAAAAGTATGATTGATTTTGTGTTGGTGAAGAAGAGATGTTGAAGTTGTGTTGGATTGTTAATCATTGAGGTGATTTAGAATGGGATTATCAGATCATTATGTGTTCTATGTAAAATTAAGTTAGTGGGGGCTTGGATGGAGCAGAAGTTGATACGAAAGGAAGTAGGTTAAAAATTAAGAAATGAGAAGTTAAGTGAGCAAGGACAAAAGGATAAGTATGTAAGAGTGTTCGCTAGTAAATCGGTTAATGTGAACAAGTTGGTACTGAACAAATCTGGGGGCAAAATGAAGGAAGCATGTTATGTAGTGCAAAGGAAAGTGTGTGGATGTTGCTAAATTAGGAGTAGAATGCTAACAAGCGAAACTGGTCTGGAATGAAAGATGATGAGAGCGGTTAAAGGTTTAAAAAAAAGAAGCGTAGGTGGAATGACTAAAAGCAAATGATGAAGTTTCAAGAGAAAGCTTGAATTATTAAGAGGAAAAAAGAATACTAAAAGGTGCATACGTAGAGAAAAATAAGAGGTAAATGAACAGTTTGGAAGGAGGTGAATGAGGGACATACAGGGAATAGGAAGCTCTTCTGGAAGGAAGCGCGAAAGGTTTAAGAATGAGATAAGGGAATCTGTTAGATTAATTGAATGGGATGAGTCGCTTTGTAACTATAAATGGATGTGAGGGGAGTGGGAAAAGCAACACTTTCGAAAATCTGTGCACATTTACGTATGATGAGGTGTTAAGTGAATGTGTGTGGTTTGATGGTGCAAGAAGGATAGATATTTTGGGGATGATGGTTAGTATGGATGTGTTGAGGTTTGTGTTAAGGCGGGAGAGGAGAAAGGGTTTGAAGAATGGTAAATCTTGCAGGTATAGATGAAATTACTATTGAAATGATCAAGAGTGGAGGCGACGATGGTGATGCATTGGATGGGGAAGTTGTTTTATTGTAATTAAAAGGTTTTATGGACGGGATATAGTTCAAGGGATTGGCGAGGAGAGCGGTATATGTACCTTTATATAAGGGTAAAGGAGAAAAAGGGAACTGTACAAATTATAGGGGAATAAGTTTATTGAGTGTGTGTAGGGAAGGTATATGCTGGATTTTTAGTCATCCGAAAGAGTGCGTCTCGAGATGACTTGAAGATAATGTGATTGTTGAAGAAAAGGTGGTTTAGGCAGTCGGTAAGGGATGTTGTGGATCAAATCTTTACATTGAAACAAAGATGAGAAATGAGAGAGAGAAGAATAAATTGTTTAGGTTTTATGGGATTGCAACAGGCGTATGATAGAGTTAATAGGAGCTTTATGCAGGTGTTAGTATATATTGGTAGTTGGTGGTAGGAATTCTGAAATGGAATCAAAAGTTGTTATGACGATATGAAGCGTGTGTAAGAATTAATGGTGTCAATGGTGATTGGTTTATGATTAATAGCGGAAGTGAAACAGGGTTGTGTTATGTCTCCTGTTATTCATGTGTAGTATGGATGGGTTATGACAAGAATTCGACGGTGGCAGAGGCACAGGACTGGTGTTAGAATGATGGAGAATGGAAGAGGAGTGGTTGCCCTACGTATTATATGCGGATGATTTGTCTTTTGTGCGAATCTGAGAGAGTTTGAGAGAATTGGTAGAGAATTTGCGGGTATTGCTAAAAGGAGGGGTTGAGTAGAACGTTAGCAAAAGATTAAGGTTATGGTTGTGAGTGAGGATATTCCTCAGTGTGAAGTTATGTAGATGATGAGCAGCTGGTAGCAAGTGTTGAGTTTAAATATTTAGTATGTGTTGGATTTGAGAACGGCGAACGGATGATGCAGCAGCTTAGTAGTAGGAAAGTTGTTTAAAGGCAGGAAGGGTTGCGGTGCAATAAATCGTTGGTGAATGTAAGAGGAACTAAGTCTTGAGTGCGCTCAAGTCTTACATGAGGGTATGTTGTTACTGTGTTATTGTATTGTTAGTTGAGACTTAGATCGGAAGAGAAGTATAGATCAAAGTCATGTGATCAGAGGACAATCTTAGGGGCATATCAGGTGT
>JABUQX010090591.1:0-16496 GCA_015478945.1 Trachelipus rathkii | reverse complement strand
GTGTGGTTTAAGTTTGTACGACGTCACTCCTAACAGATGCAGTAAATAACATCTTCCACCTACCCCCTTTCCTCAGTGCAAGTATGCAGCTTTTTATTTTTCGAGCTACAGAGATGAACTTGGTGTCTACTCCTATTTTTAAAGGGTCTGCGAATCGATCATCTTCCTGTATCTACCGAGTGGATCGAAGCAGCCCTTAGGCCACGTCCAAGTAGGGGAGGGGGACGTGAACAGGGTAAGACGTGAACAGCTTTTGGGGTAACGAGGTTGAAAACAACATTTGGGTATCACTATGAACAAAATTTCGATCATATTCTAACCTTGCTAGTGCAAAAGGTGAACAACCCGCCCCCCCCTTTTTGAGATAGGTATAACCAGCCATTCCATCCCATTGGATAAATAATGAAAACTCAAAATGTTCACGTCTCAATGGCTTTTTTAGTTCTTAATAAATTTTCTTCCTAAAATAGAGAAACATGTTATAACCTTGTGCTTTGAAACTTGTTTGAATCGTCTGAAAATTGATCACTCTACCTTCAGCATGTACTAATTTCCAGATTCTGGGCAATCTCATTTTTAAGGTAGAAAATATAAAAAGTACGATTTTTACTTATATAATAATAATATATTATTCTTCTAAATATTGACGTAAGAACAAAAAATACCATTTTTGAACTATAAATTTTTATAATATAAAGTATCTATATATATAACATACACTTTAAGCTTTGAGCCCTAAAAATACTCAATATATACTATTACATAGTCTTTAGAGCCATTTTATTGGTACCTATATATATATGTTCTATTAATGACTTATATACTACTACGCCTATATACAGCTCATATCTCAATTACAAGTGTTTTTAATTTATGTGGCTAAATATGGATCTGATATGATATAAAAAAAAAAAAAATATCTAATTGAGAGACGTAAACACAATTGTGCTGGTTCGATTCCCAATGAACATGGGTTTCTTTGTCTCTTTTATAGTGTTTGTATACTATATTAAATCGGGCTCTATATAGGGAAATAGATTCAAATCTAGATAAAAAGAAAAAAACCTGATTGACATAACTGTAAAATTCTCAGATAGATAAATCAAGCCGCATTAAAACTCTCATTCAAGCATATTTTTTGTGTGTGACGGGTGTCGTAGTGGGTTGATTACAATTCTTATGCATTTTTAACTCGTTTAATCTTTTTGCTTACAGATCTTTACTTTACATCATATATATATGTAGTATTTCTATATAATATATATATATATATAAAAATATATATATATTAATTTATATATACTATATACATATAGATATCTCTATATAATATTTATAATTATATAATATTATATATATTATATAGAGTAGTTTTTGTTATCTTGTTACATGTCCCCACTTCAAAGATAGTTGATGTAGTTCGTTTCTGTATTCTTCTTGAAATTATGTTCTATTTTTTCTATTTAATCATCTTTGCTTTTAATATACATACGTGATTACTTTCAGACAAGCACGATTACTTCTTTTTTATAATCTTAATTAATCTTTAAACGCCTACTATTATGAGATTTTTTATTCGTCTTTCGGTACAAACATAACAGTTGAATATGTTTTTTAAAATAAAAAATATAAAATACAAATTTTTTTTGTTCATGTCTGTAAGAATATAGAAAAATAGAAATTAGTATGTATAGAAGAAATAATTGCATTAACAAAACATAAAAGAATAATTTTAAATATAAAAGTATTTAATAACAATCAATTATTTTTTTTTAACACTTATGTAAGTCATTCTTTGTTTAAATTATTTGCTCACTGCCTTAACAAACCATTAAACGCTATAAAGGAAATTTTTTCTTTGCTCAGTAGTTAATTGTTCTTCATTGAAGCGATCAACAATGAATGAGAAATTCGGTATCATTATGAAGGCTTAATTTAGTCTTGTTATAAAATGTGTAAAGATGAATCACAAAAAGAATAGAGGTTCATGATGTTAATAATTATGTAACCGTAAAGATCACATCATAAACATCATTATATTAAAAAAAAAATGTCCTTCCTTCTTCTATTCTAGGCAAACAGAAATTCGCATCTCTAAACATTTAGATATCCGAGTGTATAGTATTATATAATTATATATATAATATCTATATATATATATATATAATAATTAATATATTATATAATATCAGCCTACCTTGAAATACATTTGGTTTAGCAGAGTTTATATATATATATATATATATTAATTATATATATATAATTATTATTATATAATATAATATATATATTATATATATATATAATATTATATCTATATATAGCTAAACGATGTTCTTGAAAAAAACCATATTCAATAATTATAATACGTACCTATGTATTTGTATGAAAAGTTGTTTAAAATTAATTACCAAATGTGGAAAGCCACATTCCAATTGAGTAATTCTTAGGCCTATCATTTTTAAAAATAGAGCTGTCGTTCTATAGATAAGTTTTTAAAGCGTATTTTCTTTAATATAAATCTACACTTAATCCATTATGCATTATTTCACTTAATTTTATGTATATAATGACTAAATACCACTTAATAAAGTTATATAGAAATTAATAATCAATATCGAACAATCAGACACATTTTATACAAAATTTCAACAAAACAAAAATTTACCCGACCCATTTCTTAAATAGTTTCGGAGATAAAATGTTCATATATATTATCGATTATTTATCGATTTATAATATTCGAAAGCTTAGACGCTCTCTTAATAAGTTGACGTAAAAATGACGTCTTCGTCCGCCCGGTGTTAAGATTTTACATCTAAGATCAGAGTAGGAGCGAGGATTTTTGAAAATAATTCAATTAATTATTATTAACTCTTATGCTGCTGGTTGCGGCGCGGTTAATTTATGATGAAAAAGACCTTTTTTTCTAAATATTTATAATAAGCTGTAATAGCGAGTTATACATTTTACAATTTCAATTTCTTACAATTTAAGAAACCTAAAATAATAAAATATATGGGGTAGAAGCTACCTACCCGGCCTACCCTATATATACGCCCCTGATTATAATATATATATTATTGATATATATATTATATATTATTATATTATATATAATATATATTATATATAATTATATATATATATGATATTAATATATATAAATAATATAATTATATATATATTATATTACCATATAATATATTTAACAATGTCTAAAAAGTAAATTTATATAAAATATAAAACATATTTTATAAGGAAAACCATTATAAACAAATTATATATTCACTAATTATAAGCTGAATTTTCTATAATATTAGACGTATAAAAATATGCATTTTTTATGATGAAATAAAATAGATTAAATAATTAAAATGTGCTATCCCAGAGTATAATATATATATATATATATATAAATTATATATAATTATATAATATATATATATATATATTATATATATATATATATATATATATATATAATATATTAGGGATGGGCCGAGGATAGTCCGGCAACTATTCCGGAATGCGCAGGGCGAACTCAAGCGGCATTTGTTTTTTCTTACTACTTATTTACTTACAAAAAATATATAAATATATACTACTACTATATCATAATTATATAAATATATATACTATATATATATATATATAGAATATTTAAATATATAAGGGCTACATATATACTATATAATAGTAATATATATACTAATATATATATATTATTTGTTCACTTTTCGTGAACATTTATTTTTGTACATATATGAATTCTCCTACGGAAAATGATACTTTATCATATATAATTAATTAATAATAATAATAATAATAAGAAGTTAAGGAATAATAGTTTACTGATATATATATATTAGAATATAATAATATACTCTAAATATATATAATATATTATAAGATAGGATTATATATATATATATAGTATATATATATATATATAATATTATATATAATATATATATTATATATATATATTATATATATTATATGTAAGTATATATAAGTATAATATTATATATAATATAAACTATAGGATATAATACCCTACTAGTTATATACGATTAACATACATATTATATATATATATATATAAATAACATATCATATAATAATCTATTATATTTATATCATATAATATTATATATATATATAGTTATATATACTATATATATATTTATATAGAAATATATAAAATTACCTATATATATATATAATATAAACTATATATATATATATATATACATAATATATAATTAGATATATAATATAGTATATATATACCTATATATATATATATATATATATATATATAATATATTATATTATATATATATATATACATATATAGTATATATATATATATAGATATATAAGATATAATATATTAGTATTATATATATATATTATACAGTATGTCTGTGTTTATTTACATAATTTATAATTAATACATATTACATATATATATTAATACTAGTTAATGTAGATATATGATATATATAAATAATAAATAATGATATATACAATAATTTATCATATATATTTATAATAGTTTATTTCATAAGAATAATAATATACTAATATAAATATATATATATACTATAATATTAATTAATATATTATATATTATATAATATATATTAATTATATATATTCGGATTATATTTATATTGATATAACATTTGAAGGAAAATGGTACAATGGAATAAGAAAATTAGTTAAATAAATGGATAAAAAATCTTAAGTTCGAGGTCAAGAAAAGTTTAGAGAAATATTACCACTTAATACAATAAACTTATAGGTATAATTATGTGTAATTCACACTTCAGATCATTCATAAAAGACCTTACAATTAATGTCAATAGAACTTAATGTGACAGGATTAAATGGTAAAAAATAATAATTTTAAGTAGATTATGCTAATTATATTATATTATTGAATATGTATGATTATTGGAGAAATTTTACAGTTTATAATAGCTTGCTTTTTAAGCCTGGTAAGTAACACACTATCACACATAAGCACTTATCACAATATGTAGAATCCACACACACATTAACTACAAATCACAAGCAACTCTCGCGATACACAGACCACATAATACATAATACTAATTACATATAATTATCATTAACATTAATACATACACATTCTACTAATATACATACTAAAACATATACATAATCAATATCAATAACCATTTAGAAATAGTACATTCTATATCAAGTACATATAGTTACATTGAGCATAACATACATACATACATACACAACAGTAGGAAAATGACGTCGAGAATGGTCCATGAGACATCAATGAAAGATTGGTGAACAGAATCGGGTATCACGTTACATAGCATAATTTGCAGATTGGGAAAAGATCTGTGGATCATGTAGAGGCTTGTGAATTAATGTTGGTTTGTTGCCACAATATGCAGCCTTCTAATTATATGATCACTACGTTATCTGACGACAAACACAAATTTATTTTGTCTGCGTCAATGTTCGGTGGTAGTGGGAATACACTACACGATCTCCAAGCATTTACGGCATTTTAAATTTATTAATATTATGCCCACTGTAGATAGAAGCACTTCCTATTGAACTGCCTGTTCAATAAGACGGGATGGCGTGATTGAGAAATTTGAGATTTAGGAATATAATAATCAGCTTCTTGTAGCATGATACATTCAAAGGGCATCGAAAAAGATACTGGATAAACACTACACGCCTCTCCTGTCGTGATTCGTTGCCATACCCTAAGTGAGAGTTCAAAATTTAATGTTTCTTGCATAGGAGAGTCAGCCAGAGAATTGCTGTAATGCGACATACAAATATTATAGAGTTTTATAGAAATAGGATGCTTTATAGCTCCTGGAGGCGAGCTAAGACAGAAAATTGAGAATTAAATACATGAAAGATTTGTCTTAATGTTAAAGAATAAAATTGAGAAGGGCAAATCTTGTAGCTATTTAATTCCTGCAGTAAAAATGAAGCCATGAGATTGGTAGGTATGGGAGGTTGCAGTTCAGGAAACATGCAGCACGCACCCACACTATTATCTTTTTTAGAGCCTAGAATACAATGGATAATTCACGTGAAGAGAATGAGACAGAATGAAGGCCCTTTAACAAAGCATAGTGTGGCTATTTTTAAGAGAGTTCAGAACCAAAGCCAAATTGTGGGACAGGAATAGCTAAGGGTATTACCCTTCTCCGTAAAGAAACGCCAGGAGGTTACAAAGGATATTGAGAAGTCTAAGGATGTATATAAACTGTGTTTTTCAAATTGGCACAGAAGGAATCTGAAGTATTTCTCGCAGAATTCGGTAAGCGAAGGGTGCTTGTGCACATGATGTAAATTCCTTCGAAAGAAGTTGGCTAAATCGAATTCAACTTCTCAAGGTTCACACGTCGGGATGATCGGAAAGTCAGTGTAATACGAGAGTCCCCTCGTTTATAGTGATGGTCAAACTAGCATGTAGATTAGATTAAGGAGCCTACCACTATACTACGCACCATAGTCCAGATTTCTATCGGAATAGATCGTTGTGGAAACATTAAAATGAATCTTGCATCAGAATCATAAGATATTTGAGGTGAGATGACGAATAGTAGGCACGCTGAAATGACGGGTCGTATTTTCAGGAGGTCGCTAAAGTAATGATAGTTACCCTTTTCATAAATCCAGATAACAAATGTTTCATGCGGTGGCAAATTTGAACAGCTCATGGTAGTTTATCTAATCTGAAATTTCATCAATACGCTAAGTTTTGGATAGAGCTGTTCAAGAAATGCAGGCTGCACCAGGCAATGTATAGTCTCGTCGTTGAGTTATTTACATAGATGAGAGAAGAAAGTGAACTGTCATTGAATAAAGTAACTTTTTCATTGAATCCAGATCAAATAATAAAAACACGAATCAGAACTTCTCGAAGAACGCCTTCTTCCAAGTAAAGGAGGGTTAACATAGAAGAGAGAAGCACGAAATCTTGTTGTGATACTAGATGTATAGCGAAAATAGCATTTTTTAAGCACAATAAATTAAAGTATGTACGCATATCTACACTCACACGGATAATATCCTATCTCGTCGTTATTCTTGTTTATATGACGAAACCCAAGTTTTCTCATCTATAGCTTAATGTCATATAATTAGACTTATTTTAATGTTTGACAAAAGACGTGTCTCACAAACACCCAAAAATTCCTCAGAGCAAATTGATGATATGTTTTACACGAAAGATGAGTTTTAAATCATGACAAAGTGGAATTCAAACAAGGTCAAACTCACGACATTTGGCAGCGAAACACTCACAGCTAGAGGCCTATAGTATGACAAAAAAGCCGGGCTAACTACCATAAATCAAGAGAATACGACTCGGCTAAATACAATTTTCTCCATTAATTTGCTATATAGTATATACATATAGTCAGCAAATATTGGTATAATTTGATAGTGTATATCTACCAAACTTTATAAATCGTTTTCACATATTTTATATGTATATAGATATATATATATACTCAAAGCGTAGTACCAAATAAGAATGTAGAGAAAAGAGTATTCTGAATTCATAGATATATCAGATAAACTAATATCACGTCTAATGACGTATTGAGCGAGGTATAGGTAAATATAATAGAACCAATATTGTGTTAAAATTATGTCTGAATCTTTGTATGTTTTGCTACATTTTGACAGGTACTCATTTGATTATTACTCCGCTAAGATTTAAAATAACTATATATATATGTATTTACCAACTTTATTTATATGAAAAATAAGTACGTCTCCCAACGTGTGCAAGAGAGAAATCCCAATATCTTAGATAAGACTTAAGAGAGCGAGAAGCTCGAAGAGCTCAAAGCACAATACTATTCCGGCCTAATGCGTTTACGTCCGGTCGCACGCAGAATATACTGGATAGTTACCAGATATACACACTCTCGTCCGAGTAATATTAGGGCCATCTACGGGATTGAGCCGGATGGAGAGTTTCATAGAAGCGGCGAGGATTGTTTCCTGTGAACATAACATTCTCGCCACACTGAATCAAGGGGAAAGTTTGTGTGAAGTATTATACATTCTAAGATTAATGTCGAAGTATTGTTATTGTTTTACGTGTTCGCGATTAATTCGAACGAGACTTCAAAAGCAGTGTTTAAACTATAATAATATTTTTATGGTGTTTATTGATTGAAGGTATTTTATGTATTGCTGTATTAGAGTAGTTATTATTTCTTTCACTCAGTTATTGGACATTATATGAAATACATACGATGAGTTTTACCGATAATGACTATAACTGTAGAAGATTCACGGAGATAATGCATAAGTTCTCTCAATGTGCATTAATTGCTGGAAGAAGTAAAGGGCATATCTAATGGATCGGAATCGCTTATTTGAAGTGAGAGAAGTGTATTTATATAATAAGGTAGCTTATTACTACTGATAAGTATATTATATATATACTATATTATTAAAGTCTACATGGGGATAATTCTATAGATGAAACCAGGCACAATAAATAATAATGTGATATATAAACATGATATAGTAATTAGTAGTGAATTATAATTATGGCAAGTATAATGATGTTAATGTGAAGTAATATTAGTCATATCCTTCTAACAATATAGAAAAAATGTAAATAAAAAAATTTTTTATCTCCCCAACTATATGTGCCACATGTCTGAAGTAGTATATTAATTATATAATAATATATAAATATATATATATATTATGTATAACTGATAGATAAATCTCACTACCGTATAATAATCAAAGGAGCCAGGTTAAAGCTATTTATATTCTCATAATAAATCTATTTTTAATTACAACCAATAAAATTTTTCGATTATCTGAAAAATACATAGAAAGGTTAGAAAAATATTGAATACGTTTGAGCATTACCTAAATAAAATCGAAGAAACATGAGCGAGATAAATGGAGCAGATTAATAATATTTTTCCTCTTTGGGACGGAACGTCAGATATACATCCTTATTTACTTCATAACTCTCGAGAACAAGATGTATACTCAAAATAAACAAAATAGAGCGATGTACACCTGAATCTACTACTGCGCTTATGTCAGCAGTAGAGAGATCAAGTACACTAGTTAACATGTACCAACGTTCGTACTAATTATTACATAGAGGAAGATGTGATCAGATATCAAAATGTTTCATACCCATAATATATATATAGTGAACAGTGGTGTTTACATCTTAAATTAGTACTACTCAATGAGTGAGAAGCATAAGTTTCTACAATACCATCCCCTCAAATATAAAGAGGTTAGATAAGGGATATGGTGTACATCCTTTTGCACTAGCAAATAGTTAGATTATGAAAGTAAACAATTTGTTCATAATAATTATACTTCCCAAATTAGTTTGTTATTTCACCTCTTAACCCCAAAATGCTGTATTACCTATCAGTCTAATATACTTACTCCCTGATATTTCTAAGTATATCCAGTAACCTACCTAGACTCACCTCCTGGACTATAGGTATATGGTATATCAAATATATACTTAAGGGATACTGACTTATACCTGATCAATAACTCTATATATATATATAGATAATATTATATACTATATTATATATATATGGATACAGTTAATTACCTAACGGACTAATATATATCAGTAATATACTAAATCGCAGATCTATATAACATAGGTGAAGTAGTACATATCACTATAGTATCTACTAACTATGTGATTTAAGCTATCGAAAAATAAATATACGTTTATAATAGTCTAACGTATAGAATATAAAAAGTGATATATATATAGATAGGTTGAGTATAATATGTCTTATAAATTATATGACTAACTCTAATTAGACATATGATATAATATACATAAGTGTTAGACTAAATAAACACTACTTATAATAAATACCACTAATCACAGTCAACTACCTCATCCTATAGTATAATGTGTTATATATAATACATTAGGTATGAACACAATATACTTAGTAATAGTGTATTTACCTACGCTAAAGTCAGTATAATACATTTATCAATGTACTACAAGATGCTAAGAAAAGGGGGCGGTATCGGTAGTACTATATATATATAAATTATATATATATATTATAATATAGGTATATAATATATTCTCACACCTTTACTCAACCAATCTTCCTTTAGTATGCATGCTTGTCAGTTTATGCACGAAACTCCTCAAAACCTTCTGTCCATTCAATCTCAACGCCTCACAATCCTGGAGATTCCTTCTCTCTTCATCATTGCGCCTCACGTTGATCGCCATCTAAACTCATATGTCTTTCCCACAATTTCTCTACCTACCGGTTATCATCGATATCTCTCTGGCACTCGTTGCTCTCCAACTATTGACAATGTCCAGTCCACTGCAGCTGTCCACCTTCCACAAGCATCACAACGGCTTCTAAGTCTAAATTCGCCTTCACCTCTCATTTTTCCTCCTGTCTTCTTCTTGTCACTCCTTTATCAGTTACAAACACGCGAATCTCGCAACGCCTCCAACATTTGCTCTTGCTATTCGTATTAAGGGTTCATGCTTCATGTCCGTACAACAGTATGTCTCAATAAATTGGTACTATCACCATCTCTGACCGATCTCGAAATTGTCACCTTCAACAATGGGAACAACATTGCTGTTGATGTTCCATTAAATTCTCAAATCTTCTTATTTAATTCCAACTGTGTCGTTTTCCTCCCCATAGTGCACCCCAAAATAATTTAAAAGTTCCGTAGACAAGGACTGGAGTTCCTCAGAACAGACGGGGATCGAACACACTGAAGGAAGCTCCACAACGAATTAGTCTAAGGTTTTTAATACTCATTCAAAATTCAGGGATGTGGACGAGAGGCTAACAACACCAATCATTTGCCGCTGTAATACCTATAGAAAAGAGATAGTGCGCCAACGTCATATCGCGAATTTAGAGGGTAAAAAGGGTTTGAAAGTTGGGGACAATTTATTAGTCTCTTTGCTTTAGATTTGACCCTATCCAATAGAAGGGTGGAGACGGAGTCCTTAAAAAACTGTGAGAACAGCACTCCAAACGAGGGCGAATAAGGCCCTTATATAACTGGAGTAGCCTTTTCAGAGGAGGAAAACCCGCTACCTTAACAGTACTCTCAGCTTCTTTGAGGTTCCCAGGACAATTTGTTTTTTATATTCAGACCAAAAATTTTAATGTTGTTCACAGGTGAGACGTTAAAGCCGTTGAAGGAAATAAGGAAGATCGCGAAAGTGTTTTTAAGAGATGTAAGATATAAGGAAGTTGAGTTTCTAAAGAATTTAATTTTTCGAGGTTGCGAATATCCCAGGGAAACTCATTCCAGATCGGCAATAATAGAATCGAAAAGCTGAAGACGAGAGGTAGGTAGCTCTAGATGCAAAAGAGGGATCAGATTTGAAATGAGTGGGAGAATAAATAGTTGAGATCGTTGTAGAAAAGTAGGAATAAAGTTGAGGATAGTACAGAACCTTGAGGAACACCACAACTAATTGGAAAGGACGAAGAGGACGCTCCGTCAGTGAGTGCTGATATGGAACGGTCAGAGAGAAAACTTGATAAGAGTAAGCAAATTGAAGGAAAGGAGCTTAGAGAGCAGTGACGCGTGACATACCAGGTCAAAAGATTTGGTTATATCAAGCGCCACCACGGAAAACTCCTCATAGTCCCTAAAGGAAGAAAATCATAAATCAGTTAGATAGGAAAGTATGTCAACAGTTGACCTCAAGCATCGAAACCATACTAATGATCTGAAAGAAAGGATTGAGATTTCAGATGATCCAGGAAATGAGAGTTAAGAAGAACTTAAAAGCTTTTAGATAGAATACAAATGAGAGCTATAGGGTGATAGTTTGAAGGATCAGAGAGGCTACCTTTTTTTTCGGGATCGGCTGTGGATATGCGCGCTTCCAACCTTGAAGAAAAATATTAGTAATAAGACAGAGAATAGATTTGAATGAGGAGAGGAGCCAGCTCAGAAGCACACTTTCTGAAAACACGGGGAGGATTGCCATCCGGGCAATTAGCTTTGCTGGCGTTCATAGATCTCAGTGTCTCATGCACACGGTCATGTGTAATCATAGTTAAAGACATGGGAAACCTGAGAGAAAAAAGTGTAGGAGAAGGGATGAAAGAATCATTAAAGCAGAATTAGATGGAAAAAGGGTGTCGAAGAGATTGGATATTTCAGAAGAAGAGTTAGCTACGGATTCATCAGAGCGAATAAGAGGAGGAAAAGCAGATTTATCGAAGTTATTAGAGATGTTCATATATATATATTATATATATATATATATATATATAGAGAGAGAGAGTAGAGATATATATATATATATATATATATATATATATATATATATATATATATAAATAAAATATATATATATATATATATATATATATATATATATATATATATATATATATATATATATATATATATATATATATATATATATATATATATATATATATAGAGAGAGAGAGAGAGAGAGAGAGAGAGAGAGAGATAAAATAACTCCTTGAGTGATTCTTCACTTACCAGGATTAGATCCCGGGCCCTCGCGAACGGTATGCCAAGCGTGTTACCACTCGACCAAACGATAAGCTAAAAAGATACGCGACTTAAACCTATGAAAGAGTGCTCTATTCAATAGGAATAAGGACCGCCTATGGCAGGACAGATACCTCAGCCACTCATCTCCGCTTACACTCGGGTCAAAGGTAACACAGGACCCATGTAAGGAGACCACTCTAGATCGGAGTATAATTTGTATAGATGTAAATACTGCAATTAAACCGCAGTTCAATTTTGTATAGATAAAATAACTCCTTGAGTGATTCTTCACTTACCAGGATTAGATCCCGGGCCCTCGCGAACGGTATGCCAAGCGTGTTACCACTCGACCAAACGATAAGCTAAAAAGATACGCGACTTAAACCTATGAAAGAGTGCTCTATTAAACCTATGAAAGAGTGCTCTATTCTCATTGAATATTCCTATTGAATAGAGCACTCTTTCATAGGTTTAAGTCGCGTATCTTTTTAGCTTATCGTTTGGTCGAGTGGTAACACCCCATATAGCACAGATGGTTGCAGATACATCACAGCGACGTTAATGTTCGTCGCACTCGTCACATCACACATACGTCGTATATGTGACATTGCTGTTATATCTTATGTGATGTGCGCTTTTTCGTTCCAAATGCAACGTAATTGCGACGTTACGTTGTTACCTATAAATGTTTCCGCGACACTGCCAGGCGTACGATAACCTTTTAAAAATAAATAACGCGCTGTCTTTTTCCTGCAAATTTCCTTATAATCTTTCATAATCTTTTTCATTTTATGTTTTGATGTTTATAGTTCATTTTATACATTATTTTCTACAGAAATTGTATAATGTAATTTAATTTTATTTTTTTCAAATGTCGTACATTTCAGGACACTCATAAATATAATTAATTATGTCTGCAGTCACGGTATGCTCTCGCGAAAGCGAGTTTGGAGTGACTCTGCTGGTATTATTTCAATTATTTTGTTGTAAATTAGTTTATTATGTGTTTCTGTTTATTATGTGTTTCACGGAAATATCTATTGGTAATAGTTGAGTTTAACAGATTCTTAAAAAATCGATTTTTTAGGAAAATCAATCGTTGTTTTTTTATATCTATAAAACAATTTAAAAATATAAAAGAGAAACACAGTAAGTAAAATATATAATATATATATATATATATATATATATATATATATATATATATATATATATATATATATATATATATATATATATATATATATATATATATATATATATATATATATATATATATATATATATAATATAAGCAAATGAATTTAGCAGGTTTTGTCAGTACATAAATTGTTTTCGGCAGCACTACAACACGAAGCCTATGATGAATTAAGCCATGCTTAAACCGCCACTAATGATATCTAACGTTTTCGAGAGAAAATAAAACTAACAATTTTATTTAATAAAAGTGAAAAGAAAACTTGATTTGCAATAAAAGACCTTCATAACAAATCATAATTATTTATTTAAATCTATGTAACCTGTCCTAACTTCATATTTATATATATATTAAAGATATATATATATATATATATATATATATATATATATATATATATATATATATATATATATATTTATATATTTATATATACCTCGTCCTATCTTTTTGTATATATATATATATATATATATATATATATCAAATAGATGTCGTAAAACTACGTCGATGCAACGTTACCGTGTAACGTTGCAGGGATGTCGTAAGAGTACGTAAATACTACGTTACCATAGGACGTCGCAGGATGTTGCAATGTTACGTCGCTGAGAGCTGACATTTCCACATCCCAGGGACGTAATTATTATGTACTAATACGATGTCGCACATCGCAAAGGGACGTAAAAGCGACGTCGCTTTTACGTTAGTGTGCTATATGGGACGCTTGGCATACCGTTCGCGAGGGCCCGAAATCTAATCCTGGTAAGTGAAGAATTAAGGAGTTATTTACTATACAAATTGAACTAGTTTATCGAAGATATATATATATAAGATATATATATATATATATATATATATATATGTATATATATATATATATATATATATATATATATAACTATATATATATATATAGAGAGAGAGAGAGAGAGAGAGAGAGAGAGAGAGAGAGAGAGAGCCTAATAAGGTCAGTAATTCCATTTCATTGTCATCAAAATATGGATCGGCATCGATCTTCACTACAACATCAAATCATTAAATTTGAGCCGTCAAATGGCATCACAAAATGATACGAAACAACAAAACAAAAACTCCTTCCTAAAATAGATAAGAACATTCATAAATAATATGAACTCTCATCTAAGATAAAATATTAATAATGTAAAGATTAATTTAAAATAAATATATATATATATATTAGTGTTATTATATATATTATATATATATATATATATATATATATATATTTTCTATTGTTAGTTACATATATATATATATATATATATATATATATATATATATATATATATATATATATATATATATATATATATATATATATATATATATATATATATATATATATATATATATATATATATATATATATATATATATATATATATATATATATATATATAATATGTAATGTTCTTTGTCACCACATATTAAAGATAAATTTATTATTCTATTGTATTCAAATGTTTGAAAAATACTGGTGATATTTTAAAATATGTATATATATATATATATATATATATATATATATATATATATATATATACTTATTATTATTACATACATATTATATATTATTATATTATATATATATATATTATATATTATTATTATTATTATACATATATTATTAAGTATTATTACATATATTATACATTATATTGTTATATTGCTATTATATTATTATTGTTATTATATGTGTATATTATATATATATACATATTATATATATATATATACATATTATTATTATTATATTATTATTACATATTATTATTATTACATATTATTATTATTAATATTGTTGTTATTATTATTATTGTATTATTATTACATATTATATTATATTATATGCATATTAAGTACACATTACAAACATATATATGTATTATTATTATACATATATATTATATATATATATATTACACATATTACATTATTATATTATTACATATTATTATGATATATTGCCATACATTATTGTATAGTCTTCTTTATGTATATTGATATATTATTATTATTATTATTACATATATTATTATTATTATTATTATTATTATATATAAATTCATTCTTCATATTATTATTGGTTATTATTATTATTATTATTATTAATATTATATATTATTATTATATTATATATTATTATATATATATTATTATTACATTATTATTATTATATATATATATTATATTATTATTATTATTATTACATTATTACCATTACATATATATATATATATATTATTATTATTACATATTATTATACATATTATTATTATTATTATTATTATTACATATTATTATTATTATACATACACTTATTCCATATTACATAGAGCAGTTATATATATATATATATATATATATATATGATATATTCCTATTTGGAAGAGAAAGATTCCACACCGTAAGTTCTGCATGTCGTAAGAGCTAACTATTTGAACAGTGGTAGCTGGGCTTTGTCTAGTTGCCCCTTATTTGCAATACTATAGAAATGCCCATGCAGACCTCGGAATACCGATACATATTTGAGCAACCATAAACTCAGTTATGGGGAAGCAAGAGACAGATTAAATATATATATATATATATATATATTGAAGTATAAACGAAAACGCGAAAGCGTTTCAATGATAAATGCGAAAACGGCTAAACACCCATTGAAAGCAACTGAACGAAGTACAAC
>JABUQX010090590.1:10000-12473 GCA_015478945.1 Trachelipus rathkii | reverse complement strand
CGATTTGGGTGTTTTTTTAACCGTTTTCCAGCATTTATCGTGAAACCTTTCCTTTTCGTGCGCCGCTTCATATATATATATATATATATATATCAGAGGCCCTCCAGCAACTTTTTACTACTCAGATATATACTCTCTCTCTCTCTCTCTATATATATATATATATATATATATATATATATATATATATATATATATATATATATATATATATATATATATATATATATATATATATATATATATATATATGAGAAGACGCAAACTTAACTTTATCTCTCTCTCTCTCTCTCTCTCTCTCTCTCTCTATATATATATATATATATATATATATATATATATATATATATATATATATATATATATATATATATATATATATACACAAAAAAATATTCACATTAGATACTTGAGTTATTGCTATTTTAAGTTTTCTTTCATTTAAAATTGATTCGATGGGTAACTGTTATTGTTTTTCTTTTTAAACTCATGTATTATAATTTAAATATTAATTATTTTTATCCGAAATGTGCATTAAGAACAAATAAATGTTTATTTTAAATTTTTAAAAATAAAACGAGTGTTTTTTAGATTCCTAAGTAGGAAAAAAAACATCTTGTAAAAAAATTAAATTCATGAATGTTTATAGTGTATACTCTGTCTTAAAATTTTCTCTCGGCTATTTCGGAGAAGCCCGAGCTGTCAGCTTTTATAATTGATTAAAAAATAGCATTATTCAATGGCGATGATTCCTACACTTTTTGTTTAAATTTTAAATAATCTTTTATATATGTATTATGTAATAATTTCTTTCATATGATCAATTTTCGCAAAAAAAAAAAAAAAAAAAAAAAAAAAAAAAAAAGAATTTTATCGTAATTTATGAAATTTGTAGAAGATCGATCGTTTCTATAATGATAACTCGCGCTAAGCCCGAAACTTCGTCCTTTTATATTGTTTGACTATAATGAATACTCAGTAAAGCGAGTTTTGTTAGTTGTTCCTCTCCTGTAGAATTGAGAAACTATTTTTTGAGCCTTTTCAGAGTTAAAAAATATTTTCCTGGAGTGCAAGTTGTGACTTGTGAGTGAAATGGATGCTAAAATCTTTGGCAATCCAAATGTGATTATATAGGTCAATTTCATTCACAAAATTGGAAAAAAAAATTATAGATATCAATGGAATGAGTTTACTATGATAAGTAAGTATGGGTCTATGGCTCAAGAACTTGCTCTCTAGCTGGTTTGAAAAATCATCAAGAAAAGGAATTACAATTGCTTTATGCCTTTTCATTGTACATTGATCCTGACACGCGGTATTCTCACTTCTTTATTAACAGAAAGCAGAGAAGTTACGTTGCAACTTCCATTATGCTTGAAAATTATTCATTATTGTTTGCTCAAAAATCTTTCAAAACAAGGATCATATTTTCAATATGATTAAGAGTTAGGTTAGGTTAGGTTAGGTTAGGTTAGGTTAGGTTAGGTTAGAGACTGCGATGTAGAACATAATGAAAGAGTAAAAGAGAACAAACTTGAAGTAATAATTAAACTTACAACAAATTCACTCATGATTACAAATTTCAAAAGATTTAAGACCTTTGAAGAAGGTTTAATATCTCGATCCATCTCAAACCTCCACCAAAGCCTCAACAATTGCTTTAAAAACTTATCTAAATCTTGTTATACAATCTAAGAAAGCTTTTAGGTCAATTGTAACCTTCCAAACACCTTGTTTCGCATCCTCGTGTTAGTTTTGTATAAAATTTGACTTTCGGAAAATCTTTCTTATTTTTTTCAATTGAAATAATTGTCCTCCTTGGTAACCTAAAATAGTACCCAGTTGAATTCTGTGTATCAATAAAGTTTCTAATGTGTTGTATTCAACATGAATGTGAACAGTAATGTACAGATAAAGCAACTGGATATTTTCGACAGCTTGAACACCTTTAAGACCTTTCTTCATTGCTGCTGTACCATTAAATCTAGAGATTCTCCTTTTATTCTTTCAAAAGCTACTAAACAAAATTAGTCTTTACAAACTACAAAAAACGTTTATCTCATTTTTATCAATATATTTTTAATTTGTTTTGATTAATTAATTATTATTTTGTTATTATTATAAATTAAAATTAAGAGACAAGTCATCAAAAAATTTTGATGGTTTAAATAATTTCGGGGTTTCAGACCCCGACAACCCCCTCTGGCTACGGTCTTATATATATATATATATATATATATATATATATATATATATATATATATATATATATATATATATATATATATATATATATATATATATATATATATATATATAAGGTTCATATCCGCATGTAGACAGTATCTAAAAGCCTCTCTAATGGTATTATATATATATATATATATATATATATATATATATATATATATATATATATATATATATATATATATATATATATATATATATATATATATATATATATATATAT
>JABUQX010090590.1:0-5000 GCA_015478945.1 Trachelipus rathkii | reverse complement strand
GCCTCTTAACCATTTTTTGTTGCAGCGTATTTTGGCTCCGGTTTCGAATCCCACCAGAAACAAAATTCGTCACCTGCCTCCGGCTCCGGCTCCGGCTCCCGCTCCGCTCGCAGCTCTTGAGCTTAACAATATTAAATTATAAACTAAGTTATTTCTATATAATATATATATATATAATACTATAAATATATATATAATAATATATATATATAGTATCATATATATATATAATTATACTATATATAAGATATATATATATATAGATATATATATATATACTATTAATATATACCGTATATATATACCGTATACTATATAATATATATATATATATATTATAGTAATTATATCATAAATATAAATATTTATATAATAGATATATATATATATATATAATATATATATATACTATCATTAATATATAATATATATATATATATATAAATATATATACTAATATATATATACTGGCAATAATAATCTGCCTTGTACGTCTATAATAGAGTTTATACAGATTTTTCTGTTTACTAATAGAATATAAAATCAGTCAGGTCCCATTACTTATTAGCAAATAAAGATAAAGTAATAAAAACAAGAAAATTATAAAAAATATTAAAAATTAATATACAATTCAAAAAGGACTGCAAAACATAATTCATATTTTTTAGGCTATCAGAAAGAACATGATCCAAGCTAAACATATTTTAAAAAGTAATTTCTAATTTTTTGACATTTTTTCAAAATTTAAATTTAAAATAATTTTTATAATTATTTTTCAAAAATCCTCAATAAATAATTTTAAAATTTAGTTAAAAAATGTCTGTAAAAAATTAAAAAGTAGTATGTTAAATTCTTTTATATTTTTAATGACTATTTCATTATCATTATTCTTATTATTAGAACATGTATTCATTATTATTATAATTATTATTATTATTATTATTATTATTTTATTATTATATTATTATATTATATTATATCTTTTATTTCTTCATACTAAGAATGGGAATTACAAGCAACAATTAAAATGAAGAGAATAAAATACTTTATTATTATATTATTATTATTATTATTATTATATATATTATTATGATTATTATCACATTATTTACTTATTATTTATTATTATTATCTATTATGATCTATTATTATTATATTAGTAGTCTAGTAGTATTAGTAGTTAGTATATTAGTGTAATAAGTTTTAAATTGAAATGAAGTCTTTCAAAAATAAAAAAAAATTAAAACGTTTATAATGGGAAAGAAAAAAAAATAGCCATAAAATGCAAAGACAAATTCACTAAAAAAAAAGCATCCACACACTCAAACGCATATAAACCAGCACATCTACAAAACGCAATTTTTTTTCGCCAAAAGAATCTTAATCGAAACTTCCGTCATCAGGCGATGTTCATAAATAAATGCACTTCAACTTTACTTTAAAGAATTGGCGTGCCTTTATACTTTACTAAAAGAATTGGCGGGCTTTTTTACCCTTTATAAAAAAAAACATGCCGGAGTTGACATGACTAAAAATTATATTGAAACGAGCGTAAAATTAAAATCCTTTCAAATATTAATTGACGACTTCATCATTTGGCAAAACATCTTTTAAGATCTTACGAAGAGTACACTAAGAAATTTATAATCATATATATTATATATATATATATAATAATATTATTTAAATTATTTATATAATATATAATATATATATAACTATATACTATAGAAATATATATATATAATATATATATATATATATATATATTATATATAATATACTATATATATAATATATATATAATACCCTATATATATAATATATAATATATATATATATAATATATATATAATATAGACTATATATATAATATATATATCATATAATATAATATATATATATATATATATATATAATATAATATAATACTATATATATATATATATATTATATACTATATATATATATATACGTATACTATAAAATATAGATAATATGTTTATAGCTGTACTATATATATATATATATATCAGTGGTTGGTTACAGATAATCTAGATGAAGCTTCAGTTATCGCTAATTCGCTAATTAAAAAGTTAGCGTTAATAACCGCCCAAACGCTTAACAAAGAATTAGCACGAATTTATCATCAATTAACGCCAACTTTCTATTATTCCATATTATCAACTTGGATTTTTTTAATTTAAAATCCTTCAGAACTGAAATTTAAATATAGCTGTTTAATCTCCAGAAAAAAAAAAAGATTTATAACATGCCTAGTTTATGTGATGATCAAAGTGACGATAAACAATAGAAAAAATGAAATAAACGTTGTTCTTTTAAATACGTTTTTAAATTAATCGAACGATAAAAATAAAACGAAATATAAGAAACAAAATACACAAAATAACTTTAATAGTCTAATTAATGTATTCGCCTCTGCTTGCCTTCCTTTCTCCCCTTTTTACTTACTTCTCTATTTTCCCCCCCCCTTGCAAGGATGGGGGAAAGGGTGACTTATTTCACATCGAGTAAGAAAAAGCTAAACCCAAGGAAGGAGAACAGATAAACAGCTTACATCCTCTCACCAGACCAGTTACGAACCTGGGTATCCGCTCTTGTGGCGAAGTGCTCTTCCAATTTGGCATCTGAGAGGGCAGCGCTCTGGTTACTCAAGCAGTCTCTTGTCTATGGGAGAGCAGCATTGTTATTTCGATCACTGCTGGAATCATACCTTGGAATTAAACAATAGGTGAAAGAGAGGGATTCCTAAGCCCTAAATTTTGGTAAGAATAAAAAATATTGAAAATCATAAAGTATAAGGAAAACTATACTTTTAATTTACGCTACAATTAGGATCACCTGAAGAAATGACCTCAGTAAGGTTGCGCTCGATAATTAGTATATATATATACCGTATAGTATAATATATTATATATATAAATATATATATATATAATATATATATATATTATATATATTATATAACTATATACTATAACTATATATATATATATAATTATAGATTATAATATAATATAGAGTATATATATATACTAATACATAATATATATAATATATAATATAATATATAATATATATATAATACGATATATATATTATATATATATATATAATAATATAAATGATATATAATATATATATATATACATAATATATATATATACTATATATATATCATATATATAAATATATATATATATTATATATATAAATATATTATAATATATATATATTAATATATTATATTATATATATGAAAGTGACGAAGAGAAGCAGAAACCTCCTGCCCACAGCGACTCCAACCGCATGTCGAAAACCCGTCGGCCAAACTCTACATCGTGCGATTACCCTTCGGCGTATTTTTTAAAATATTTAAAATTCAATCCAAAACTTTTTTGCGAACAACCTAATACAATAGAAAATTCGCAACCATTCTAAATTAATACTTCGGCAACTCCCTCATGGCAAAATTTGACGTGAAAACTAGAATCAAAAAGCTTTTGAATACGCAATGTAAATAAATTTCATTGCTTATTTTTTATTTATTTCACCCTTACTTTTGCATTAGGGGACTTATATAAACTTTTATCGTGAAATTGTAATAAATTTTCGTTTTCTCATAAGAAAATAGTACATAATATATATATATATAAATTCAAAATATAACTATATGATAGTATATATTATACTATCATATATTATATACTATATATATTTATATATAAAGAGAGAGAGAGAGGAGACAATTCGAGAGGTGGAAGAGAGAGAGACAGAGAGAAGAGAGAGAGAGAGAGAAGACGAGAGAGGAGCAGAGAGAAGAATCATGTAGAATAGATCAGATAGTGTACTGTACATTTAATTTATCCATAGATACTGTCGTATTTAAATAATATATATATATACTATATACATATATAATATAATATATCAATATAATATATATATAGTAATAATATATAATAATATATAATATATATAGAGAGAGGAGAGAGCGAAGAGAGAGAGAGAGAGAAAAATCGTATAGTAAAGATAGATCGATAGTGTACTTGATAGTATTAAATTTAGCATAGATACGTCAGATTAATATTATATATATATATATATAATATTATATATAGATAATAAATATATATATATACGAATAATATATATTATATAATAATATTAATATTATATAAATACTATATATATATATATATAACTATATATATTATATAAAATTTATATATATAATATATATTATATATATACTATATAAATATATATATATATATATATATATATATATATACTAATATAATATAATATATAATATATAGATATATATAATATAATATATATATATATTCAATTCAGCGCGAATCCTCCATTGCTTGCTTAGCATGGCGCAATGTTTCAAGCTGAAACTAATAAAATAAAATTTTATTCCAGTCATAATGGTGATTGCAGAATAGAAGATCGTGGATAATTCGTTCTTCTTCTAACTCGTTCTAATTAGCAATAAATACCAAATTTATATCATAAATTTGCATTCTCACAGCCAACGTGAATAAAAATTCTCTAGTCCAATACAGTTTCGTAACTTCGACAATTGGCCTTTCGAGAAGGTTGTAACATCGTAAACAGCTGCTGCGCGCGCAGGAAACTACTCACGGCGAACAATATATGAAACTGCGGAAAAACTTAACAGCAAGCAAAACATTTTGAGCAAAGCCTAAAAACGCCTTTCACTTTCCTAAGTATTCGTTCAATATTCTCCGTTTATTTTAATTAAAAAATTTCAAAGTTTAAAATTTTTATCTGCTCATTCTGTTCAGCTTTCCACATGGCATTCAGCCCAAATTTCACAAAATTAACATTATTGGAAAGAAATACTCATCACAATATTTCAGTAATAAAAAATGTCAAACATTACATAAAAACTAATGATAATTGAAAATACAGAAAATAATGCATAGATATAAAATATCTCGCTC
>JABUQX010090589.1:0-23700 GCA_015478945.1 Trachelipus rathkii | reverse complement strand
GAAACAAAAACCCCACTTACTTTTTTTGTACACCAAAAAGAATTCCTGTACACAAAAAAGCCCACTTAACTTTACTTAAAAAACAATTTATATAGTTGTAGCAGATAATAGAAAGTTGTATTTATAGAATTTAAATATATGTTGATATTTATACATATATTATGATATATAATATTATATAATATATATATATATATATATATTTAATTAAAAACATCATAAATACCATGCCTACATTTCCCAATATTAAAGAGTTTATATTATTCTACTTTAGCTAAAAAATGGGTTTTGGGTGGTGGGTTTTCCCGTGTACTGATGGGTTTCTTTGAGGTACCATCAGGTTTTTTCAATTTCGTTTTTTTATTTAATAACTCAAAATTTATTTTGCAAACTACGATACATCTTTATGAGGTTACATACGTTAGACCGTTATAACCAGTAGTTTAATACTATTATTATTTTTTCTAGGAAGGTAAACCATTAAACATGAAATCAAACCGAGCATTTAACTTTATTTTATATTAATATATATATTAATAAATTTTTTACGTCAGACATAACTTATATAATATATACGGTATATATATATATATATCATTATATAGTAATATAGATAATATAGATATATAATATATATTAAATTTTAGTATAATATTATATTATATTTTGAGGATACATATATATATAGATAATATAATAAGATATTATTATATATATAATATATATATACATTATATAATATATATATATATATATATATAATACTATAATGCAAAAAAAGGATACATGAGGAGGGGGAAAAAAAAAGGTGAAATGAACTGTTTCGAACAGGGATGAATGGAGCTTGCAGGAGAAAGGAAAGTTTATGAAGGAGCACATAAGGTTAGGGAGAGTAAGGGGAATCATCACAGAAGTGTAAAGGAATGGTATTTTCTGACTAATAAAATAGATCTTCGAGGGAGAATGTTGAGGGATTCACTTCGAAAAAATCTGCATAACATTGACAGTAATAAAGAGGTTGATAGTGAATGTGTGTGTGCGTGTGTTGAAAGTTTAAAGAAAGAAAATTTAGGTATTCTCATCTTAATTCCAACTACAATTATACCAATACAGGGAGAGTGAAGCAAGTATAAATAGTAAATCTACAGGTATAAAAGGAATTACTAGTGAAATGCAAGAATGGAGGTGACATTGTGATTGACTGGGATATGAAGTTGTTTAACAAAGCATTTGTGGAGGTCATAGTTCCGAAGGATTGGAGAGAGAACGCGTAATATACCTTATTTGAAGGTAATGGGAGATACTGGGGTATTGTAATTAAACTATAGGAAAAATTAGATTTTACTTGAATGATGCTGGGTAATTTTGGTTCTAAAGAGCCGCGAGGCTGAGGGATTTGATTGGCGAAGACAAGGTGCTTGAAAAGTGGTAAGAGGATGTTGCAAATCACATATATTCACATGAAATAAACGGCTTTGGGAAGTGAAATAGAATCTGGTATTTTAAGTTTTATGGACCTGCACAGGCGAATGACAGGCATAATAGAGAAGCTCTGTGGCAGGGTGTTAGTATATGGTGCTGGTGGAAGGCTTCTGAATGGAATCAAGGGTATGTGATATCGATAGTGAAGCGTATGCAAGTATAATCAGGGCTGCAGGGTCGTAAAATAAATTTTTGACTCCGACTTCCTTAAATTCAATTTGGATGTTTTTGACTCTGACTACACTTAAAACAAATTTTTTTGACTTCTGACTCCACATAAACAAAAATTTTTGACTCTGGACATTCACTCAAACAAAATTTCAATGTGACTCGGTAGAGTTTTCAAAAATTTCACTCTGACCAAGTCCTCTCCTATATTTAATTTCTCTGCCTGCCGAATCATATCCTGTAGATATATAGCTGGTTTGCCTGATTTGAGAAGTGAAAAAATATATCACTTTTCAAATGAATCTAAATCTCCAAATGCTATACGGTAAAGTACTGTAAAGACAAAATTGCGAGCGAAAAACATGATGAACAAATATATTTCAGTTTCTGAAACAAATGTATAACGTAATTATAATGCAAATTATTTTTATTTTTATTATAAAACAGCCGTTTTTTATTTATTAATTTTTTTTTGACCAATGATAAAACGAATAGTTATAAGGGAGATGATATTCATGCATAGAAATGTTGTTTTATGGTATCAGTATCTTGGCT
Organism: Trachelipus rathkii; assembly: GCA_015478945.1. NCBI lineage: Eukaryota > Metazoa > Arthropoda > Malacostraca > Isopoda > Trachelipodidae > Trachelipus > Trachelipus rathkii. Next base: position 21,495 of record JABUQX010090589.1, on the reverse strand, counting down.
GGTATTTGTACATACAGGCTGGTTATATTACACCTGTATGTGTAATTGGTATCAGTGGATGCGTTTTATTTTATAACTTCACTTATATCAAACTATTGTGTCATTTATGGGTAGCATTAATTATTTCTCTTTTTCCAATAGTTATACTCACTGATGTTTAATGCAATTTGTATTATAAATATTTTTATAACTGAATATAAAACCTAAAGTTTATATCAAAACTAGATTAAAGGGTTATTATATATAATCCATTATAAGGTCCTTCACAAATTCTGGAGGACCATTTTTGATATTATCACATCCGGGCAGTAACTAAAATAGAAGATTAATTGATGAATTATAAAATGAGTAGATAAGTCATAAACTAGATGGGATAGGAAGAAAATATATTAATATATATTTTTTCAGACTATTGCCATACAAAATTAGATAGATAAAGTCAGCCACTGAAAATCGAAGACCTGCCCCTATTGGAAATAATAGGGTATGTTACATAAATGAATTTATTTAGATTAATAGATTTTTGAATTCTGAAATGTAGATAAAATGATAATGTATTTATTTTATCATTTTTATCAGGGTTCATAGCTTGGGCTAAGACTACAAGCTACATTCATAAGCTTGGGGTCAAAAGACCAGCTACTTTCATAGCTTGGGTTACAAGCTACATACAAGTTATTTCATAGATTGGGCTACAAGCAAATACATAGCTTGGGCTACCAGCAAATTCATAGCTTGGGAATACAAGCTACCTTTCAAACTTGGACTTTGAAAAGAACTATTTGTTCGAAGCGAAATAAAAGAAAGCTTGGAATAATAACGAAAAAAATAGCCTACCTCATTTCGGTAGATTTCAAGATCAAAATGAAACAGTATTTCCTGAGTTTGAAGTTTATTTTTGTACATACGGCGTTCCTTTTATCACTACGTAACCTGAAACCCTTTTTTCGGAAAACGGATATCCGAATTAATTCAAATTTTTATTTCTGAAAATTTTTATATACACATTTAAAATCGTGTAACGGCATTTACATATATATACGTTGCTTTTAAATTTTTAAATCTGTGCGCGGGACCGCCTACTCTTTAATATGTTCTGCGCATGCGTTAGGGAGAGTTGCATTGTTTTTATTTTTATTATTATTCTCATCATTATATTTTTAGTTAATCTATTGCTCAGTAAGTTATAGATTGGGTTACTGTTTAAAAACGCTACTGAAATTAGGAAACTGTCGTTTAATGATATTCATAATCATTATTTTATCTGATGTTTGGTTTAACATCTCGTCTGGGATAGCATTAATTCTATAGTATTTACCTTATATCTATTTCGGGGCACGATTGCTAATACGATGGATACTAAAGTCATTAAAGCAGGATGAATCTTTTGATAAAGTGTCATTTGTCGTGTATTGGATAATTAATAGTTATTATAATTTATAGTATATATTTATTATATTATATATATATTGATATATAGTGATAATTATTATTTTAATTGTTATTAAATATATATATACTTTTATAGTATATACTATATAATATATTACTTTAATTCTTATAATGTATTAATCTCGTTTTTCTGTAAGCAATCTTCCAATTTAACTTCTCTTTGTGGACATAACTTTTCCTTGTTTCCTCTTGGTTTTAATAAGCTCTCGAATAAACTATTGCCAACAATTGTTTTTCCTCTTGTGTATATTTTACTCCCCTTCCACACACACCACAACACATATATATATATATATGATATATATTAGATATATATATATTATATATATTCATATATAAGATAGGTATTTATATATATAATATATATAGTATTATTTTATCTCTGTAATATTATATTAATATAAGTATATTATTTATATTATATATATACTATATGAATACAAAGATAAGATAACTGTCATCCTTCTTGCACCTCACCGGGCGCAGATGTGATAGGCCATGATAAAATACCGCTTAGTGGAAATTTCACTCTGCTGGGATTGAAACTGGCTCTAGCAGATGAAAGCGTATGTGTTTTGACCACTACGTCAAGATGGACTAAAAAAAGAACGCGAGAAATGTTTCCTGTAGTGAATATATACAACGATTCTCAAACAGGAACACAGCTGCGATCTTCCCGTCAGACACTCGGGTAGGGTCAACAGAGAAGAACCGCAAGAGTGAAATACTTATTAAGAGAGATATTGGATAAGATAACTTCATCCTTCTACCCTCACGCAGTGTGATAGTAATTGATAAATACCCTTAGGTAATATTCACTCTGCTGGGCCCTAGGACATGGTCGGACGGGACAAGATCGCGCTTGGTGGCTCATGTTTTCAAAGGTGGGGTGAGTGATACTTCACATACAGGTAACACTTTCTCTCGCTGTTCTGTCTTTTAGTCCTCGTGACGTAGTGTCAACACATACGCGTTCATTTGGTAGGGCCAGGTTGCTCCAGCAGAGTGAGAATTACTAAGGGGTTACATTTATTTATCAATATATATAATATAGTCATAGTATATATATATTATATATTATATCTATATATATATATATATATATAATATATATATATATATAATATATATTAACGTATATAATATATTATATGATATATTATATTTATATATCCTCTTATCCTCTTAGAACAGAATGTAGACGATGATGGAGAACGATGAAATTATCACCCATTGGACATATGAGGTGTATGGTGAGCTGAAACATTCAGCCGCACTTCGGTGTTCAGAGGTTCTCCTTTTTTTCTTTTTTTTCACATAGATCCTACACATAATCATCTATAGCTTAGGTGCTGGCTTCGAGGGTCGGAAATGAAGCATTTCCGCTGTAGGCTTTTCTTTTATAGTTCAGATGAGCCGGAATTTAAAATATCTAAGGAGCAAGGGTTTCTTATAGCTCCGAACTTTGGAGTCTGGGTCATGTTCACTGGAGCCTCTCCGAAGCTTCGAAGATCCGAAGTCTCCAGTCATCCCATGAGAGAACGTTTTAAATTGTCAAAATCTGAAATTATGAAGTTAGTTAATAACCAAAATAATATTCAATAAGTATAAATTGGTCAACAACTCGATCTTAGAATAAGTTGATGAATATACACTTATAATGAACAACTTATTTCCACATAATAAAAACAAAATATAAATGAAATCCCAATATCCTAAAATGAAACGAAAACAACTTTGAGAATTATGGTAAATGGTAAATAAATTTCAGTGCCTGCAGTAAGTTTCCCTTTTGTTTCCGAATAAACGAGAAAAGTTATTGGACTTTCGCGTATTAACCTGTAACAGAACATATGATTGCGAAGAATTAGACATAGAAGCAGAGAGAAGTAGAGAGAGAGAGAGGGAGAGAAGAGAGAGAGACAGAGAGGAGGAGAGAAGGAGAGAGAGAGAGAGAGAAGAGAGAGAGAGAGAGAGAGGAGATCGGAAGAGCGCGTATATGGACAGAAAGAATAATCTGATTGAAAGACAATGGAGATTATAGATCAGAGATTTTTTTTAAAGTATTTGTAAAAGCTAAACGTGGCAATAAAAACGGCTAAATTAATAAGTAACTAATATAATAATACTATATAATATAATAATAATTAATAATAATAATTAATAATAATAATAATAATAATAATAAATAATAAATAATAATTAATAAATAAATATGAATATAATAATAATAATTAATAATATTAATAAATTATATATAATATATATAAAAGGAAAATATAATTTAAATACTAGTGTAAATGTTGCAAGAAATAAGATTCTTAACGTATTTAATGCTTAATGTTGAACATATGTTTTAAGGTATAACTGTGGATTTTTAAGGTTTTAATGTGGTTTATAAGGTTTTACTATTTTTTTAAGGTTTTTATTGTGGTTTTTAAGGTTTTACTGTGTTTTTTTTAAGGTTTTACTGTGGTTTTACTTAGAATAAATTTTGGTTTTACATTAAGATTTTTTTTTTTAATTTTTACAAGTGGATACAGGTGGTTCTCTAAATAATAATAAGGTTAGCAATAAAGTATTAGAATTTAAAGATAGTTGAAAATGTGTGATAAAACTTGACTGTGAAATATGTGCTTCTTCCTTTGTTCCTTTGTTGTGGGAGAAAGTATTCTAAAAAATATAAATTGTTCCGAATTTCGACATTTTTGGAAAAGTTGATGAATAGCAAAGGAAGTCAATGTGTGGTAAGGACCGCAACTTCATCGTCTCAGTATGATGCGGTGCTGTACGCCGTGTACATTGCAGTAAAAATAATGTGCAGTGCGAAAAATTATTGGTTTTACGATGTGGTGCGGTGTGGTGTGGAGCGGAGAAGAAAATTGTTGTGCTGGGCCAGCAATAGTTTAAACGTATCAAGAGTAGTCTAACAACAGGTCTTATATTAAATAATATTTTGTATTACAAGAACTTGTCTATGGCGGAGGGGAGATTTTTAATTTAATAGAGTCAGATAAGTAAAGGTTTACAAGCAAGAGAGATTTGAAATATGAAGAACAGAAAAAAGAATTTAAATATTATAATTATTTATTTATATAATATGATATATATATATATAATATATATATATATATACTATATATATATATAATATAATATATATATACTATATATAAGAAAGGTACACACACAACACAAGGTGGTCCAAAAATTATAACATTAGATTGAAGTATTAATAATATCTCTACTATGATATTGTCCCACTTCGATTCGTTGGTTCTATTCATGCCTATTGCCATTGTAAAAATATTTATACTGTGTTCATGCAGTATCGTTCGTAATGAGTTAAGATTAATTGTGTTTAAAACTTTATTCGAATTAAAAAAACGTATGTGAAAATTAGTAATCGTTATAAAGAATAGACGTAGTTAAAGGATAATAGTTAAAATTTGAAGAATAAGAAGCATCACTAATTTCAACTAAAAATTCGAAGAGACGAACAATGAAAAGAAAAAATCAAGTTTGTTAATCGGTAATTTTAGGTCTAGACCAAAACCAAACAAATCCAAAAATAAATTACATAAGTAGCGTAACAATTTGAACAATTTATATTATTTTTTTTTTTTTCTTTTTTTTGCGCAAGAAAGGTTGATACAAACATATTAAAGTATAAGAAAACTTTTATCATTAAAGCCAAAGATTACTGTGGAACAAGCAATTACATGTGAAACAAAGCGAATTAAAATTTAATTTTGTTTGTTATTTAACTTTTATAATAATATAAAAAGATTAAAATATTAATGCAATAAATTTTTAATTTATTTGCAAATTTCAAACTCGGTCAAATATAACATATTCCATTTCAACCAGGGCTTTCTTTATAACTTTTTTGGAATAATTTTCCTTGCAGGAAACAGTGGATGGGTAAATATGCACGAAATAATGAAGGAAATTGTGCAAAATGTTTTGAATTGGGCGAGTGTTAGTGTTCTAATCATCGGCTTACTAAGTACCAGAGTGTAATGTTATCGTTGTCCTTTTATAAATAACTTAACTCCTGCGTTTTATTTCGGAGGCATACCTTTCATTTTCGATTTAAACTTTATCAAAGCGCATCTTTATTCTTTCCTTATTACCCAGGATTGATAGCGCTCTGTTGCGTATGTAAATAGAATTTATTATTAAAATTCCAACATTTTAAACTGAATCGTATTAGTCTTTATAATTTTTTTCGACAATATTTAAATAGCTTATGGCTTACTCTTTTATTTTTTGCCAATTTCTTTTTTTTTTCTTGATAATTCTCTACAAAACCCAGTTAGTGCCATACTTCTAAGCATAGAATCAAATAATATTACTAAATTCTTTGTCTTGTTAAAAAGTTCTCCACTACTATCCACGAATATAATATCTATTAAAAATTGCTTTACGAAATGTGTAAAATTAAATCTTTTATTAGATCTTTTTGTTCTGATTATTACTGTTAAGAGATTTTGGTTATGGCCAAATAAGTAACTAACTTTCCGATGTGTAACTTCCATCGGAAAGAGTATGATCCGATCTTTTCACCATTTCCATTCGAGCCCTTTAGCATTTGAATGAGATGAGAGGGAAAAAAAAAAAAAAAAAAAAGCAGGGGACAAAAAACTAAACAGAATGGTCTTAATTAGTTTTCATTTCTTAGGCGTTAACCAATTTAACGTGAGAAAAGTTACTCAATTATTTGCTCTTGATGTTAAGAATGAGAAGATGTTTTTATATAAAATAAAATATATCTTCTTTCGTGTTTTTGAACTGCTATCCAATGTTAGAAAAATTATTCTAACACACTCACCCCCTTGAAGAAATAATAATACTTATATAATATAATCTATATACTTAATTACTAATTAGATAATATATTTACTAATATATATATATATATAAATAGATACGGATTCAAACCCACCCCTTATCTAATAACACATATAACCCACATAACGAACCCACACTACAATACAACACAACCAACACTCATATCAAACTCACCAAAAACAATATTACTCAACCACAACCATACACAGCAACCACCCATAATAACGCACAAAATACCCAACACCCACCCTCCCTCCCCTAATACTCCACAATCACCCTCACACCATACCCTACATCTAAACACACAATCCCCTAATCCAACAAAAACTAATAACACCACCACAGATTCCAACCACCATTACAACAACCACTGCCACTACTTTCAACACAATTCCTACTTCACCGACAAATACGCATGCAATACCAATACATAAAACCACATTGTCATAAATCCCAAATCCTACTGCAAAAATCTAACTCATTATATACTTATATAATATAAACTTAATATAAATAATTATATATAATAATTATTTATATTATATATATATTATATATTATATAATATAGAAATGGTCGAATATATATATAATATATAATATATATATTAATATATATATAAATAAATCTCAATCACTTATCCACCGAAAAAATTTCATATCTCCGTCATAATAGCTGTACGAATATGGGGTTAAGGAAGGGAGATAACCAATAGGGATAAATTTTTAATGTTATACTAATATTTATAATATATATAATAAATAAAATATAATAATATATATATATATATATATAATAATATAATATATAATTAATATAATATAATATATATATATCTGTGTGTGGTGTGGCTGTTTTAAATTTGCTGTGTGTGTAGGTGTGTATTGTAAAAACCGAAACCAGAGAAACAGTATTAAATGTGAGTATCGAGTCCAGGTTAGGCCGACGATAGAGATTTCTTAGTTCAAGTCCAGATAACTATGACGGATTCTAGTCAAGTCCAAGTTCGAGTTTTCCAAGTGCCGAGTTTCCGACGTTCGAGTTCCGCCGAACGAAGTTCCGAGTTCCGAGTTCCGAGTTACGAGTTCCGAGTTACGAGTTCCAAACGTTAACACTTACGATTTTTTTTTTGTTTTCCGATTACGAGTTCCAAGTTACGAAGTTAACGACGTTTACGAGTTCCGAGCTTCCGAGTTCGAGTCCGAAGTCCGAGTTCCGAGTTCCGAGTTCGAGTTCCGAGTACGAGTTCCGGTTACGACTTACGTATTACCAAGTTCCAGTTTCGGACGTATCACGCAAATGCAGTCCCAATTTATTGTTAATTTCCATTTTTTAATAAAATGAAAATTATTCAAGTTAATTTTTGCATATTAATTAAATATTATATACCTAGTATAAGAAAGCCTTAAGCAATTAATAAAATAATAATAATAATAATAATAATAATAATAATAATCAATAAAATATAATAATAATAGATAAATAATTAATAATATAATAATAATATAAAATAATAATGAATAATAATAATATAATAATAATGATAATAGTAAATAAATAAATACATAATAATAAAATATTGCCTTTTAATAAAAATTATATCATTAGAAGTTAATGATAAGAAAATAATAATAATAATGAATAATAATATAATAATAATAATATAATAATAATAAATATTTAATTAATAATCATAATAATAATAATAATAATAATTAATAATTAATAATATAATAAAATATAATAATAAAAAATAATAAATTAATAATAATAATAATAAAAATAAATAAGATAATGAATAAATGATAATAATAAAATCAAATCATAATCATAAATAATATAATTATTAATACTTATAATTTTCATAATAATTATTAATAAGCCTTATCATAACAAAGGAATGATGATAAAATAATAATATAATAATAATATAAGAGAAAGAAGAGAAGAAGAGAAGAGAAGAAGAAGAGAATAAGAAGAAGAAGATGAAGAAGAAAGAAGAAGGAAGAAAGAAGAAGAATAGAAGAGAAGAGAAAGAGTAGAAGAAGAAGAAGAGAAGAAGAAGAATAAAGAAAAAAAAAGAAAAAAAGAAAAAGAAAAAGAGAAGAAAAAGAAGAAGAAAAAAGAAAAAAAGAAAAAGAAAAAGAAAAAGAAAAAGAAAAAGAAAAAAGAAAAAGAAAATGAAAAAAGAAAAAGAATCTTTAAACAATGGAGATTTAATTAAACTGTTGAAATGTAAAGATTTTAAGTCTGATAAACTAATTGTGTGAAAATAAAAAAAAAGTTTTTGTTACACCTAATCTTTTCAAAAAGAAAAAAATAGCCAAATAAAAAAAAAAAGCAAATAGAAAATATAGGTACAATTAGCTCAAACTATATTAATTAAAGACTAATGAAACGGAATGAGGAGTTCCTCAAGATAACATCATCGTGTTTTTTTTTTTTTTTTTTTTTTTTTTTTATTTTTTTTTTTTTTTTTAATTTATTTATTAGTAAAATGAATGTGATCCTTTTATGGAGTGACCTCCACTGATAAAATATTTTCTTCTTCTATGCACTGGTTTATATACTTTGGTTTTGTGATGCAATTTATTAGGTTTCTGTAATTTAAATGTTACATTTAATAAATTCTATGTTGTCGTCGTCGCAAGATATCCTATTAATGTTCCCTCTCATGTAACCCATCATGGGGAAAGAATTCAAATTCACAATTTCACAAATAATTCTTGTATAATATAGATTAATTGTTAACTCAGAAAAATATAAAGTAAATTTATTAAGGTAAAGAAGAATAAAAAAGATGAAAATCTTAAAATAATTGGGAATTAAGAATTGGGGATCAGTTATGTAAATTCTATTGCAACTTTTTATATAGTCAGGTATGGTTTTAGTACTCTACATTACTTTTATTACTTACATGCTTACTCTTATTTATTAACTTATACATGTAGTTTAATAAATACTTACTTTAATTATACAGTTTAAAATGCACGTCCAAAAAGCAATGATTATCCTATAATACTTCAACAAACTTCAACAAAAAATTATCGGGAAAATTCATTTTCAAATTTTTAACTGCAAAGCCAGTGGGATGGATGTTACTTAAATGGATGGATTCATGCGCTAGACTTTTAAATATAATGAACTTTCTTCTTAAATGAACCTCTCATCTTATTGCACTATATTACTCCATAACTATACTCAATATAATGCTCTTCTATACATTTAAATCAAAACTCTCACACCAACATTGTTATTTTTACAACTTATTTTTTTGACTAATAGAAATAATTTTGGAGTTGAGTGCAGACAAATACATTTCATTTTGATTCTTGGACGTTAAAAATAACACTTCCCTTCAACACTTATTGTATATCTGTTACTTCGAAGTATTCAAACACTGAATTTAATAAAGGAATAATGAATAATTAAATATTATGAAAAGAAAATTGGAATCAGCGTAGAGGTCTTTTGTTAGGTGTCAAACCTTAGTCTCTGATTCAAAACTGATCTAGTATAAATGAATATGGTAGAACAGAATAATTGAATTGGTTAGACAAAAAATTGTTCTTATTTACCAGCTATTCACCTTTTCGAGAAAACTCTAATCAATTGCAATAAATGCTAATAAACAAAGCTATAAAACATATTTTTATTGATTAGTTTTTGGTCTCAGAGAAAATATTCCATAAAATTTTGTTCCATTTTTTTTTTTTTTTTTAATTAACTTAATTTTCTCTTACTTGAACTTTTTCTGAGTGTCTTTACATTTTGATTCATAGAAAGTTTACTAATTCGATATCCTTTCATAATATACACCTGAATGTGTAGTAGAAAATGATTAGTTGCACAGCCGTTTCTATTCATCTTTTCTGTCACGAAATTATACAAGTATGCAATACAGTTATAGAAAGTATCAAATGAACAAAAACTAAAAAATTTTCAGGCCACGTGTTATGTTTACCCCTGATTGCATGGAGACCACGGCTAAATTGGGCCGAATCCGAGACCCGAGTCCGCAAAAACAGCACGAGGAAACGAGACCCCTCCCCAACCCTAAGCCGGTTACGGCACTTTAATATATATATATATATATATATATATATATATATATATTATATATATATATTATATAATATATCATATATAGATATAATATATATATATATTATATATATATTACTATATATACTATATTAATGAATATATATATATATTTAATGATTATATTATATATAATATATATATATATAATATATATATATATAGATATATATAATATAATATAAATTGTATAATATGAAGATAACATCCTGATATTGTAAAAATTTTCACAGAATCCGCTTAACAGTATTCGTGACTTCAAATTGTTATGAAAACATCTTTTATTTATCGCTTACAAGCACATGTAATTCTGCGAGTAGGTAGAATTTTGTATTATAAGCATGAAGTTCAAGTGTTGCACATCATTCTTAAACCTTTAATCATATCTCGTTTAATATATATAATATATATATATATATATAATATATATATATATATATTACTTATATATATAAAATAATATATAATATATTATATATCAATATATATTATAACATATATATACCAACCCTTTTCAAAATTATTTAGGTAGCAAAACTTTCGATGAGCTTGAGACCTACATATTAATTATAGAAATATAAATATAATATTCAAAGAAAAATTAAAAGTATATCTATATAATATATATTAAAATATATAATAAATAATTATATAAATATATATATATATAAATATTAAATTAAAATTTGGACGGCGTCCATCCTTCTAGTGGCTGTTGAAGGTACAAAAGGAGAATCTCAAGCAGAGGCAATGCAGCGAAGGTTGAAATAAATGGTGAATTTATGATTGCGCAGCAACATATATAATATAATATAATAATATATATAATAGTATAATGTATATATATTATATAACTATATATAATATATATAGATATATAATTATATATATACCTATATATTATATAATTGGTGTGTGTGTATGTGTGTTGTGTGTGGTGTGTGTGTGTGTGCGGTGTGTCGTGTGTGTGTGTGTGTGTCTGCTAGTATCGGTTTGTGGTCATGTGGTGGGTGGCTTGGTGCCTGGTTGAGTGTGTGTGTGTGTGTACTGTTGTGTGTGTGCTGTGGAAATTTTAAAGGTGTTCAAGGTTTCGTAAATATCTAGTGGCATTGTATGTTCACTTTTGTTCACATTCATTTGAAGTACAAAACAATCTAAACTCTATTGCCACAGCGAACCAACTTGGGTGCCATTTAGTCACTAAGTAACGGTGACAACTTATCTTTAATCTGAAAACATAAACAGATTTACAACGAAAAAATTGACCCAAATGAAACGAATTTCAACAGGCGGTGGAAAAGCACGAATGGATTGTTACAATTTAGGGAAGTTTTCTAACAGCCAATTGTGGATCTATAACCAAATGCGCTAAAAAATTTATTCACTTTGTCTTAACAAAAAAAAAAAAAAAAAAAAAAAAAAACATTGATATTTAGAGTTTCTCTAACGAACCAAACAAAACTTAACTTAACTTAAGTTAACTAACTTAACTAAAAACTTAACATCTAACTTAACCTTACTTAACTTAACTTAAATTTGACAATGCATAACTTTAGAGACTTGAATAAGAACTTTAGTCATCTATTTCGATCACAACCGTAAAATCGTACAGATAATTTCTCTTAATTTAAAAAACAATCTCAAAATATACTTTCAATTCAACCGGAAGTAAATACTAATATAAACTCACCTAATATATATACTAATTAGATATATACATATATATTATATTATATATATAGATACTATATACCTTATATATATATATACTATAATATACTATAATATCCACTAAATCTAGGAGGCGGTATCACTCATTTAACGTCAGCAGTACGACGACGGCCAAGAAGAAGAAATCAAATTTCTAAGCAAAAGACCAGTTGAGAAATGGAAAATAATTTGTCTGTGAGTGATATATTAGGAAAAGAACAGCCCTTCCCCCTCCTCGCCCGGTGCCATCACCGCGTCGCCGCGCCAAACCCCCCCACTTCTTTGTTACCCGACACCCGCCGCCCCACCCCCGCCCAAATCTAGAAAACACCGGCTGTTTGCGCCGGGTAACTGTAAATTACCATAAAACTCAGATGGCCTTTAAATTCAAACAAAATAAAAAAATATATTCAATCATCAAATCTAAATAAATTTGTGACGGAAAACGTTTTATAATAAACTATAATCAAGTTTTTAGTGCGCAGGTATTGACTATGATTTCCAACATAAAATTAGCGCGGCCATCTAATAATTTCCGTGAGTTTAAACATAACACCAAATCTCGACCACAAATGACTCTATATCAAGATCGGAACCAAAGACATAAATATAATTGTTAACCAATCATTAACGTATTTATTACTCAACAAGTAAATCATCCCTCAAGAAAATCAACATATTTCCATCTCTTTACAAAATAATTTATTAAATTTGTGAAAATATATATAATGGAATTACATATACTAATAATATAGTATTATACGATATATATATATATACATATACCTATATATATATACCCTATAATATATATACTATACTATATATACTATATATAATAGTACATACTATATATTCTTTCGTCTTTCTCTTTCCTCTCCCAGCCAAGGATTTTTCATCCTGGCCAGCCGCCGCAAGGCAATCACTCTCCAGAACGGACCCCTACTTCCTCTTCACCTCTATATTGGTTTAGCTGACATCTTACAGAGAGTCCTCACGATCGCCCATCTCTTCATTCGGTCCTCCCCACACTTGGTCTTCTTCCTTGTTCGCTCCCATTCCCCCCAGTCTCTTTCGGCGAATTCTAAATCCTAGCACCTCCTCTCCAGCATTCCCCCACATCTCAATCTCACAAATCCATTCTTCAGTCATCTTCTTCACCCCAAATATATCTTCTCTAATAACTTCATTCCTCATATTCTGTCTCTCCTACTTAATCCAATCATATATACTTAAATAAAATCTAACGCGCTTGTATTCTACTCCCCCTTCTCGTTTGTCCATGTTTCCGCTCCGTAAATACAGCACTTGCGAGCAGTATGCTGTTAGCAAAATTACACCTCTATTCACGATTGCTTCTGTCTATCATCGATGGAGAGCATATACACGCTTTCAACAATCCAATAAGTAACCATTCATCGCCTATTAATCTGTCAAACATTCTCCCTTGTCTTTAAAACATAACTCCGAAGATAATGCATGGTAATTTTACCGCCTTCATCCTACCTCCTCTCACCACCATCTCATTGCCCATCCTTAATTCCTCCAATTACTATTAATATCTCTATTGTTATCTGTATGTCATCATTCCACCCCGCTTCTCACAAAAAAAACTCCCTCCGCAAAACAACTCCAAAACACCCCTCTCAATTCGCCTCCTCCTCGACAATCCCACACAACATCAGCCAGAGAATCGATCACGGCATATGCCATTATAAGAAAAAAAACCTTCAATCTCCCTCTTCTCATTTCACTTTCCTTCACAGACTTAAATACCAATATAACCAGCAAAGTACACTCGATCTCTAAAACCACCTTCCGCTTCGACTGCGCCTTTTTCACCCTCAATACCAATCTATCGTATCTCGCAAACTCAGTTCCTAATACATCTACAGAACATTTGCATGGACTAAACCAATGGAGCTATCAGTTTTACTATCATGAAAAGTTATATACATACCTTATACTTTCTATATCCCCTTCATTAAATCTACCCTGTCACTCCATTACAATCTATCTATCATCAGCTTCTATCAAGAAAGCTTATTACACCTTAGGCAAAATTTAGAAATCGAAAATGATACAGAAAATATGTAGCTAATTAAGTATAAAATACGAAAAATAGATAGTATATATATATATATATAATATTATCAGATATAATATCATATATAATTACATATAATATTAGTAGTACATACAAAAAGAATCTCTATCACCATTAATATATTATATATCCAGAGCTCATACTATAGTCTTACTACATATAGTACTATATATTCTATTTACTCACGAGTAACCATTCATCATTAGCTTGAATAAATGAGATATGGTCCTACGAATTCTCATTCCCCCTATACTATCTTATATATATATACATACACCTATACTAACTTAGTTCTTTCCACTGATAATACTCGGCTTACTTAACCTATATTATAATCTATATACTCTAACTATCCCTCTCCGAATATTCTTTCTATATAGTAATAATTTTCAGTCAGCATTATTGATACTCGCGCATCATATGATAATATTAACCCCACATATAATTATAATTAATTACAGTTTGCTACCAGCATCTCCTTTACCTTTATAATATTAATACAATAGATAAGATAATTTCTAATATATGCGATTTGCCCCACCTTCCCGGCACCACTACTATAAACTTACTCTTACCAACAGCTGGCTTCATCAATAATATGCTACATGCATTACTCACATTTTTCAGCATAACGTTCTACCTCACCTCAACAACCCCAACACCACAGACTCATCTCCATACCTTACTCCTTTAGTGAGAGTACTATTTTATTATTAACCTACTTTACTTCAATCGTATTTTTATAACTCTTAGTATCATCTTTCATATTATATATCCTACCCTCAGTTATATCTACATACCGCAATCTACATCCTCCTGATCTATCCTCACTACTCCCTCATACTAATCACTGTCAATACTTACCTCTATGTTCTACTGTATATATCTAACAGTTAGCAGAATCTTATTAATTTATATTTATAGTGATAATATCACTAATAATTATCATATACATATTAACTATACTATAGAGGTATATATAATTAAATATTGGAACACACTTAAAAAGAATTTTTGAAAGCAATGAATTATCACATATTTATTTGAAGTATATTTTCATTTAACAGCATATACTTGTACCTTTTACTGTCTAGTTTAATAAGTACATTTATCTTCCCTTCGCTCACATTCATCTCATACACGTTATTCTACTGCCTAATTACATCTCTCTGTCATCCAATCTTTATTATATTACTTTACACTACTATATGATTATTACTCTCCCTGCTTCTACAGATCCTGCCTATGTACATTACCATACCACCTTATGCTTACCAGACTGTTCTTTTCTTTCAGAACATTCACTCAATATTCTCAGTTTGATCTTCACTACAGTACTATTATGTCAGACTTCTACGTATATCACACTAGTAATCAGTGATGTCTCTTCGACCTTATTGATACACCTTAACTACTAATACTCACCAATTATATTATATAATAAATACTATCTATATAGTATTAATATAATATACTAACTTTGATTACGTATTATTTGGGATGAAACCAGGATTAGTTCATATAATATATTTGACTGTTAGCGGATGCGTAGGATCCCGGCGCATTAGGATATCTTATAGAATTAGATGAAATAGTAGACGGTGTAGCGTAGATGCGTGTGAATCCTATCAGACTTAAAGATTGTTATAAAGTCAGATGAGATGTCAGGATGGATGATGACAAGTAGAGATGTAATACGTTGAAGTTTTGAATATAAAATTATACTCTACTAATATGAATAATATAATATAAATATAATTATAATATATATATATATAATTAATATAATATATATATATACTATATAATACTTAATTTATATTAATTAATATATATTACACGAACTCTCCACCTACTATATACTTATATCCTATAATATATATATAATAAACTTATAACTAATATTATATATAATATAGATATACTATTATATAATATATATATATATAATTTATATAATAATAAAATTAATATATAATTATATATATCTATATTAAATATATTATAATTATAATAACTTATAATATTACTATTAATATAATATATAGTATATAGTATAACTATTAATAATACAACTACTATATATATTAATATAATACTATATATTTAATTCAAACTTAATTACTTACGAAATAATCATTATTTCTAAAATCATTCTATATATATAATGATAGATACACACACTAAACATAATATATAACAAATAATTACACCAATACAACCAATTGACAAACAAAATACACCAAATCACCGTAGTTCTCCTCCCTAATTTAACACTATACACTACTAAAACATACGCAAATTACCCAATCAATATCATAACTATTAAACTATACTAAATAAATCACATAAGATTACACAACACATAAGATAAGGACACATTATATATAAGCTCATAGAATATTCAGAACACAAATACATACACCTAATCTAAAAATCAACACATATTTACAGCCTCCTACACACACCACACAAAAAAGGCAACACACCACCCCACACCAAAAGCTACCCACACCTAGCCCCGGCCCGGTAGTATATATACATAAATTTATGAGCAAGCCCCGCCTACCGCCCCACCCACACACGAGCCTACCATGAGTATAATATATAATATATATATATATATATACATAGTGAATGGACATGACATCGATATACAATAAAATTCTCTCACCAGTACATCTCCACATCTTGACATTCACAGTTGCACCCTGATTTCCTCGTACAATGGAGTCAGTATTCGGGCGCCCTATACTTGTAAACCTGTCTATCCATCTTATAGCTCTTAATACACAATCAATAAAAATAAGCCATCTGCCATATATCAATACTATTCAAATACACATATTCAGCACATTCTGGTGTTCACTCAATGAATCCTCTTTTACTGTGTCTCTCCCCTCACTTATCTATTTCCGACGGTTCATTCCCCTCGTCTTCAACCCTGCACCCACCTCACCGAACACTCCTGTTGCAATCTCTCTCTTCCTTGTCATATCTCTTCTCATTTTTTTTAATAAGTATTTTTTATTGTCCTCCATCATTCAGTCTGCTTGTCGTCCATCTTTTTAATTTCATCAGGTCACACACCGCTGCTATTCTCCCTCACGCTCGTATCTCACGCTCTTATCTTACGTGTCATTTCACAACACACTTTATTCTCACCTAATAACATCAATATTCATCTACGCTACTGAGTTACTGAAAATTCTATAATCTAACTACCTCTCTCTCTGTCATTCTCCATTGTTCTATGCGCCCTAAATACAACATTATCTAGCTATCAAATCACTATACCTTCTATATATTGCCTCATCATCCTTCTGTTACAATATATTTAATACTATTCAAATAAAGGATATTGGGTTATTTATTGCTTATCTATACAGTTCCTTACTCATATACTGCTCAAATCCTTATCTCGTAAATTGCCTATTGCACCACTCCCTTCTCTTCCAAGTTAGCTACCTAGATATTATATTAAATTCTATCCCTACATTTAATCTTTCATTACCGATATATATCTATAACCCTAACTATCAAACTCCTCCTGACCTATTATAATATCCCTTCTATATATAACTCCATATATTTGATTATTTCAATATTTATACCCATCTAATATTCATAATATACAAATATCCACAATATCCCTCTATATATTCACTTCAACTTTTATTCTCGGCATACATAACACAGCATCACAACTACTTATCACTTCAAACCTATCATTCACGTCTCCACTCGAATACACTTACCATTATAGATCATCTGCAATGATGACACTATTGAGTTCATTTCTTCAATACTTTGTTCCTAATTACTTTATTAAACATTATTACATTCCTATTTAAATTGAATCTTGTGTATCTAATATACGTCCTATAAAACTATTACGCAACAGAGCTAAATCGAATACCTTAGCCCTTTACACCCATAATTTCGAATCTCAATATATCAATCCAAATTACACATATTCCCTCGTTTATAAATAAATGCTTTTTCTATCCTCTACATCTATATGCCTTCAATATTCAGTATAAATTATTTCTTATCATTGTTTTCCTTATTATTCATTAAACTCGACTTTCAATTTATATTCCTATATACGCCTATTTTCCTATACTCTATTCCAACAGTGACTAATCTTTAATTTTGTATTGGTAACCATTGAACAAAAATGCTTCTTCATAGTCTATGAAATATGCAGATTTATAGATTCCTTCTTA
Organism: Trachelipus rathkii; assembly: GCA_015478945.1. Lineage (NCBI taxonomy): Eukaryota > Metazoa > Arthropoda > Malacostraca > Isopoda > Trachelipodidae > Trachelipus > Trachelipus rathkii. Next base: position 3,039 of record JABUQX010090589.1, on the reverse strand, counting down.
TTTTATTATTACAAATGCTTATTATTTATATTTCTTTTTTCCCAGGAAAAACCTGTAAAAAAGTCCAAAGGTTTTTCCCAACTAAGTACTAACCATAGATTAAGCAGAGAGAATTTGTAAGCTTAAATGAAAGATTTTCTGTTTTAGTCTTTTCTTTTAAAAACATTTTTATAAATTAATGCATTTCATACTCTAACTTCACCATTTGATGGCGCGACCATAAGAGATTGCAGAAACTTTACTCCCACCTGAAAATCACAAATCACTGCCATAAAGTGTAGCGTCAATTACACTCCCCTCTACCATTTATTATAAATGAGGATATGGTCAATACGAACTATTAAAGTGACTTCAACCCTATATCCACCGGCACTCTAATATTACTTCATCACCATCACAAAACATAACCTGTTATCTAGATAAATCTCTAAGACATCAAAGGCTTCAGCCCCTCAAAATCTCCTCAACCCTCAGCAAACTTCTACATGGTTTTTGTGTCTATGACTTCTACATCCTTTCCTATATTACTTATCATTTCACTTAACGCCTTACCTCAAAATTTACATCCTCCGATTATTAACCTCCCCCTCTTCTCCACTCACACTATTCTCTCCTTCATTACCACTCTCTAACACCCTTACCTCATCTCCAACTAGCTACATCCCTACAATTCATAACTAAATAACTCATCAAAGTACTCTTATCAACCTTGGTTTTTTCTTCCGGCTTATAACAAGCTTAATCTCCATTATTAGTCATTGATATTTAAATTACTCACTTCTATACGCTCTACTTATAATCAGTTTCTATTAGCCAATCTAAAAAATCTTCTTCTTGCTTTCCTTTTTACATATCATATCTTAATCAGTTCCGTTTGGCTATTTAAGCCATCCTATTAACCTAAAATCTTTGACCCTTACCTCTTCACTACTCTACCGGCTTTGCATTCTTGTTCTCCACGTACCACCAGGCTTACTAATTATAGTATTATATATATATTATATTAATTATATTATGATTATAATATATATATAAATATATATATATAAATAAATAAATAAATAAAATAATATATATAATATAATAATATAATATAGTATATATTAATATATATATATTATATATATATAATAATAACATATTTAATATATATATATATATTAATAATATATATATTATAATATATATATAGTATAGTATATATATATATATAATATATTACATGATATATATATATATTAATATATATATATAGTATATTATATATATAGTAATATAATAATATATATATTATATTACTACTTAATAATATAATATATAATAGATATAAATATTAATATATATATACTATGATAATATGATATAATATATATTTATTATTATTAATATATTAATATATATATAGTTATATATATTATTAAATATATATAATAATTATATTAATGATATATAATATTATTATAATTATAAAATTTATCATTTAACTTATATAGTTAAAATAATATATTAATAGATAATATATTACATTAATATATATATAATATATAATATATATATATAAATATATATATATATATATATATTCCACAAAGGAAGGAATATTCAAGCCACTATATCATAAATCTGTATATCAAGAGAGAACTTCAAATTTTGATAATCGCAGATCTGAGGAATGAATAAATTATGATTAAAAAAAACAGGACCGTATAATTAATATTCTAACGAGTAATTGACCTTCTCTATAATGAATCTATTTCTCATAGCCATGTTGTTAAATTTAACAAGGCGATTATCCACTATTCACGAAGTCCCTATCACCGTGAAGCTAGTATGATTCATTACAAATATGTGTAAATAAATAAAAGACTAGTTATATTCATAGTCAAGAGAGATATAGAAACCCTCATCTCACGATGCTACTCAAATGATGAAGCTTCGTTTGCTTAAATTTAATAGGTATATTAAAAAAATAATTAATATATATACTACGAAAAATCCAACCTAGGCTGCTCAATATCACTAACTGAGATCTATAATAGTATACTATAATACTGTTTAGTAGTAGTAATTTAGTAAACAAGATTATAACAAGAGAACAACATAATTTTCCAAATCATAATTTGGAAGGGGAGCCTTAATTACTTTATAAGGAGATAATTTTGGCATGTCAAATAATTTGTTTCTTTTATATATCTTGGGACATATTAGACAAAAAAAAAGATTCTCTAATTTTTTGAAAGTTTTAACAAAACCTGAATGGAAATTTAAGTGAGTCTTGTGTGACGTAATGAGCTATGGGAATTAGGGATTCAGGAATAACTTTGTTTCATTATATGATCTAATATTTTTATCCCTTTGAATATGTGAAGGGAACCCTTATCATAGTGAAGTTAAATAAATTTAAGCCTTTAGAAATTTTTCCAACATTACCATTTTCGAAATAATTTGTAAGTCTTCTCCAATTCAAGTCTTTTAATTGTTCTTTGCTAATTTTTTCAGAGTTAAGAGTTTGAGAGGTGTCACTTACTGGATTTTTTCTTTCTATTACTTTTACCGAGATTAGCTGGTAGTATGTGTTCCTTCCCGGATTTAAATTTTATATCAAAGTTAAATTCTGAAAGTGAAAGTGCCCATCTAGCAATTCTAAAAGTAGACGGTTTAAATTTAAATAAATACTTCAATGCTTGATAATGCACTATAGCAGTAAATTTATAACTATATAAATAGTAATCAAAATGTTTAACAGATTTAATTAACTAAAGCTAAAGCTTCTCTTTCTGTAGTATACTATAATTTTGTTCTGATGAAGATAATTTCCTAGAAAAGTATGCAATAGGTTTATCTATTCCGTTTACTTCCTGGGTTACTGCAGATCCTATAGCGACATTAGTTACGTCGGTATGTAACCAAGAATTTGTTAAAATAGAATAGGTGAAGATGAGAGCAACACTCATTTTGTTTAAAGCTTTATCTTCAATTTCAGTCCAGATATATTTTGAATATTTCTTAGCTAAATTAGTGAGTGGCGAGCATATTTGA
>JABUQX010090588.1:0-21463 GCA_015478945.1 Trachelipus rathkii | reverse complement strand
TGGTGACTGGGATAGCAGACCCGATGTGCTGTCTTATAGTATAAATAGCTGATTCATTAATGGTATTGATTAAATTATTCTCTTAGTTCTTAATTTTATAGGTTGACTGCGCTTCTTAGAGCGCAATGGAGCTCTCAATTATTCAATTGTTATGGTTGACTGAGACAGTCTTAAAAGAACCAGGGGTTTCCTGAATATTATTCTTATTTATATGAGTTGACTGGGACATTCTTAGAGGATCAATGTGGCTCTTAATTATTTATATTTTAATTAGTAATATTATTGGTTGACTGGGACGAGTCTAGATAAGCCCATGCTGCTTTTTAGTAATATTCTGTATTTATTATGTATTATGGGGTTGACTGGATATTCTAGAGTGCCAATGCGGCTAGCTCAATTATTTAATTTTATTGGATCGACTGTGACAGTCTAAAAGAGACCATGCGGCTTCTTAAGATTAAAAACTAACTTTTATAGAATTAGATTTTAATGTTTTAGTTGGTTGACTGTTGACAGTCTTCCTAAGTATGTATCTTATTATAATATGATTGACTGACATTCTAGAGGGTCAATGTGGCTTTCTTATTATTATTGTTAGATTATTATTATTATTGGTTGACTGACACAGTCTAGATAGGCCCATCAAGTTGTTTTAATTTATTATTCGTTATAGTTTATTATAATTATGGGTTGACGGACATTCTAGAGGGGCCAATGATAGTTAATGAAGTATTAATTTTTAATTGGTTGACTTGGGACAGTCTGAAAGTAAGCAGCCAGCTGGGCTCTAAGTATGTATTCTTAGTAAGATTATGGGTTGACTGGACACTCGTAGAGGGAGTTAATGGCAGTTTCTGAATTAGTTATTCTGTAATTATTAATTATGATGGGTGCGACTGGACAGTCTAGTTAGGCCGCGATGCGGCTCTAATTATGTATCGTTTTTATTTTATGTGAATTTTAATGGAGTTGACTGGGAATTGCGTATACATTAAAACTACCAAATTATTAGTCTTAAGTTATTAATTATCGTTGGTTGAACTGGGACAGTCTAGGTAGGGCCATGGGCTTCTTATTATAGATTGAAATATTCATGAAATTACTATTAATTGATTATTGAAAAATTATTCTAATTCTTAAATTTTTATGGGTTGAATGGACATTCTAGATTGGATTCTGCGTCTCTGTACGTTACATATACATATAGTATATATAGTATATATATATATATATATATATATATATATATACTAATATATTATATATAATATATATAATTATTAATATATATAGTAATATATAGTAGTATATATATATATATGTGTGGGCACCCTGTGTGTGTTTCGCTATACGTGAGCGCACGAGATCTGAGAAAGAATCAAAAAGAATCAAAATAACAGGATAAAATCAAAAAAACAATAAATAAATTTTTTGTTAAAAAAATCAAAAAAAATCCCCAACCCTGGTTTTTCTGCATTTAGCTAAAGTCTTTCAAATGTATCTTCAATGTTGGATTGCAAAAAATTTTAGCAAACACCCACCGGCCGGCGAAAAGTCGCAGGCGCAAAGGGGCAAACATGGTTGCTATAATATATATATATATATATATAATATAGATATATAGTACTAATATATATAGATAAATATATATTATATTATATAGTAATAATATATAGTATATATATATAAAGTAGTTATATTATATTATAGTATATATATATATTATATATATATATATAGTATTATATGAAAAAAGAGTAAAAAAATTAAACGGAACGAGGAAAAATAAAAAAACAAAAACTAAAGTTTGAATATAACAGTAATCATTAATTGCAAGTATGAATGTGTGGCGATGTATCTTTATTTGCGTAACTTTACTTTAATCACTATAAAATTTCGATAATGTAAATTAAAAATTAAAAGAACAAATAAATGCTAAAGTGTCCGACTACTTCGCTACTGCATTTGTGTGTACGACAACTAAAAATTTTGAATTCCCAAAAACGCTTCTTAAAACAAAAAGCATTGGTTCTTGATTTGATTGTGTAAAGAAATGCGGGCGTACGATGTATATCATCAAGTGTATAGTATATGATATATTATAATATATGATATATAGATATATATATATATATATATAAATATATATAGTATATAATATTATATATATAAATATTATAGGTATATATATATTTAGTATATATATATCCCAAAGTTCACATGCATGCAACTTGTTAAAACTACAGGAAACTAGCAGGAAGGAATAAATAACATGGTTGATGTTAAGCAAAGGCAGATTTCATTCGATGAAACTTTAAAAAAAAAATTATTTTATTCTAATATTATTAATAAGCACCTTAAATATTAGTATGAATCTTAGGTTGTGGCTAAAGCTAGTGCTCTATCAACGCTTCCATTCCTGCAGGAATACGGAGAGGCAAGAGTTGCCAAATTATTTGTTTTCTTTTATGTTGCTTCTGGATTTTAGTGGTATTTTTTGCTTTTATTTCCATTGGCTTAGAATTGAAATCGAGCGGGAGGGACAGGAGCGGGAGCGAAGTCCCCCCGTCGGTCCCCGGTAGCCAAGAAAACCCGGACTCTGGTCCATCTTTGGTGTTTACCGAGTGAGGTATCCTTTGAGTTTAAGAGAAAAAAAGGTTCAACATTTGCACCTTTGCGCGCTCCCTGAAAGTAGCGTCGAGTGCTCCGTAGTGCCAAAAACAAACCTAATTTTGTCCAACATTGTGTTTAACAATATTTAAATTTTTAAAGAAAGCGTTATTGTTTTAATTTATTTTATTCCAAATATTAATGAAAGTCGATAAAAAATGATATTTATTTTCGTTCATGTAGCTGTGTATAGTTTTTATAACGATGCATGCTGCGTATGCGATGAGTAGTATATATGATATATATAGTATATATTATATATATATATATATATAGGTATATGATACTATATATAGTATATATATAATATAATATATATATAATATATATATGATGATATAGTAGGCCCTTTTTTATTGTCGTCACGAACATTTGATTTTGTATGAAAGAATTTATGCATGTTCGACAAGTTATTTTTGTAAAGTTTTAGTGATATCGAAGGCTTGTATATCTAGTATATTAGTTATATATATATAATATAATATATATAAGTATAAATATAATATATATAATATACTATATATATATATAATATATATAGTATATATAGTAGTAGTATATATTATAGAAGAGCCACAATCCATAGCTCAAAAAGACTACAATAGCTACAGGAAAAGGAATACATTGTTGGAATTCTGGCAAAATTTTTCTCAAAAACTTCAATAGCTACAGGGAAAAGAATACATTTTGGAATCCTTGTAGAAATTTTAAGTTAGGAAGAATGTAAAAAAAAAAAAAAACAAAAACAAAAATTGACTTTTTTTTTGGGGGGGGGAGCTGGACATAGTATATATATATATATATTGTGTAAAGGTTATGTACACGGCAATGGTAGGGGGGCTCAGCCGACGGGAAAACACAGGGGGGGGACGTTTTCCGTACCCCCGTAGGGGAGGGAGGAGGAACCCCCGCGACACCAAATACCAAAGAGCGGGGGTTCCGGAGACCCGCTCCCCGGAGGGGGAAGTTAGTTCCTAGCCCGGTGTAGTTCCCCGAGGCCGAGAGAAGCCCCGACTCGCTGCCATCGGGAAATGCGGTATACCCCTTGGGATTTCTTAGTTAAAAAAAGAAGCGAAGATTTTAGTAGAAAGTCTATTTAGACGAGTAACCAATAAAAGGTCTCTAAATAGGCTGTCTAATCTCATATACTATAATTATTAACAATATTTTTTTTATTTATTTTTTTTTTACATTTTGCCCCTAAAACTAACAATTTACCAGGATTCCATAAATGTATGGTATTTTTCCCGTATCAAATATTCTGGATGATATAGTATATATATATAATATATTATTTATATAATAGTATATATATATATATATATAATATATATATATATTATATTAGTATATAATATAATATATATAGTATATATATATTTGATTTTGTGTATTTTATTTTTTTACAATTTTCCGCACAAAAAATAGACCAGCATCCCAAGCAAGTGGTAATTCCTTTTCCCGGTAGCTGTTGGTAGTTTTTGAGATATGGATTGTAGCTCTTCTAGAGGCTGACCATAATATATATATTAGTATATATAATATAATATATTATATAATATATATATATATATATATATATATATATGATTATATATATATATATATATATATAGTATAAGTATATATATAGTATATATGCGAAGTTTGTTGAAAAGGACCGAATTTCGAATGAGTCAGGATTATTTAGAAGAGTATATTAATTTAATCTGAATTAAAACAATTGAAGTTTAACTACTATTTAATTTGATTATTATAAAAGGTATTTTTCTCTCTCAATAAATGTTCAAGAAGAATTGTGTGTTCTTAAATTTGTACTTTTTTGACTTCACAATAACTGAAGGATATTTAGTTCGGACAGAATATTCTTATGTTTTTAATTTAGTGTTTTAAAGGCTGAGATTTGTGTTGTTCCAAATGCATTCATTGTCAGAAAATAATAAATGCCGTGATGAAGTAGTAAAATCTCCCCTATAATATATAAATATATATTATTATAGTATATATGTATATATATAATATATACTAGTATAGTATGATATATATATAATATATATAGATATATAATATTATATTATATATATATATAACCTTTGCCAATTTTATTTTCTAAGCTTCTAAAGATTAATTTTTAATTTATTAAAGTTGTAGCTTAAAAGAAATTTGAAAGTCAGAAGGTGGAAGGACTTATTTACAGTACATTTCCTGAAACGTTTGCGTCCCTATGTACTTCAGAACATCTGTCAGAGGAAAGTTGTTCGTAGGCAAATGAGTGTAGTTAGTTAAGTAGATCAAAACAATGAAATAAATAATTAAACATTATTATTATTTTATTAAATGTTATTATATTAATGTTGGGTCTACGAGTTTTGATGTGTAGGCCTCGCGTATATATATATATATATATATGATATATAAGTATATATATTAGTATAGTAATATATATATATAGAGTATATATATATTATATATATTATATATATATTAATAGTATATATATAATATATAGTATGATAATGAAGCTTCGTTGCCAAACATGCTGAGATGAGTCGTCGGTGGAAGCCACTTGCAGAAAGCTGCAAACAAGATATCAGAGAGCACTTGTTAAGCTGGTCGGAACAGAGTGCAAGACTCTATACCGATTGATACTGATAGCAATATGAAAATGTACAACGTAAAACTTGGCCCGAAAATCTTGTTCCGCTGACATAGTAGCGATCTTCCAGATGACATAGACACACAACACCAACAGACACCGCAGCCAAGAGAGGTTCCAGGAACAGCAGCAGTTCCCAAAGAGGAACACATTCGCCTTGAAGGTTCTCGTTCCTTTCTCATCAACTTACCTTTGTGAAAGTGGTTTCTCGACTCTACTAGTAATCAGAATCAAAGGCCCGAAAACAGGTTGGATGCTGAAAGCGGACAATTGAAGGTGCCGTGGAGGTCACACAGAGGCGCCACGCAGAGTGATTGCTTGTGAGCAAAAACAATTTTTTCGAAAAGTGAAATTTTTATATATTTTTTTTCTACTCGTCCGATCAACATTAAATTTTCAGAGCTTGTATAGTCGGGCGAGATGCATCTTTTTTACTTAGATAAATTTTTTGTATACTCAAAAGAAAATTTCCAAAAAAAAATTTTGGAAAATTTTTTCCGGGAACAAATCCAAAAGTTCTGTATATACAAAGAAACTAAGTAAAAAATATGCATCTCCCTCGACTACATATGCTCTGAAAATTTCATCCACTTCGCACGAGCAGAAAAAAAAATTATCGCAATTTGTCATTTTAAAATCCAAAATAAGTGGGTTTTGAAATTGGAAAACTCTGAAGGTTTTGAAATTGAAAAACCATGAGCACAAAACTCAAAAAATCAAAAAAGTACCTCATGCAATTTGTAGGAAATGGACCCATCTATGCATATTTGTCATAGTTTTTAAAGTCAGTTTCGAAAAAAACATCTGAAGGCACTGTTAAAGTGTTAAATGTCAAAAACATGGTTTTGAAAAATATAAAATACTGAACAATGAATACAGACAAAAAAAAAAAAAAAAAAACGAAAATGACGTTTTAAAGGCAGAAAAAGCTACAGTTTGGTGTTTATAGGGTCAAAATCGGCTGAAAATTACGAACTATCAATTTTTATGGAGGGGGAGGGAAATTGGGGCCTGCCCTTAACAAATAGTTAATCCTACCCTTAACATCGCATCTGAATGAGGACCGTGATTTAGGTTCGAAAGCTAATGCTTCTATTTTTATTATAAATTTATTAAGAAAATATTTTATCTAATTTTAGGAAAAAAATCTTCAAACCTGTTGTAATCCTTAAGCAATCTTTTCATAAGGCATTATTATATATAAATACCTTTAGCGATTTATGCTATTCTCATCTACTATTATATCATGCCAGTTAACATCTTACTAAATGTGGATTTCAACTTGAAAGAAATTTATGAATTACAACGACTGCATGAATTCTGCAAATATAAAGAAAGTACAACTTCAATTTATAAAATGTTGCTTAAAGAATCTTGTAATACCAAGGACTATGATCCTTAATAGTGTTAAATTAACAAATTTGATCCATTTCCTGATATTTTTCGACATCTAAATATTAAGATTTCTAATATAAAACAGGAAATAAAAACCACTTTTGATAAATCTTTTAAAAAATTTAAAGAATTTCAGAACCTTTGGTATCTTACCAATCCCAATTCTCTTGAAGAATTTACTGAACTTTTTGAATTATGCTCACGATAAAAAGGGTGGTGTTGTTTCACAAAAAAAAAGAGAAAACTCGATATGAAATTTAACAAAATTTATTACAACAGTAAATGGGGTTTGAACTCTTCCCTTGAACAAATCATCCACAAATCGGACCATAATTTATCTAAAGACCAAAAAATTCTTCTCGGATATGGCCTATCCTTTTCTCTCCAACAATCGGACCTAGTAAAAAGTTTCTTCACTGATTTTGAAATATAGAAAGCTTTAAACTCAAACCAACCATATAATTTTGATTTTTTAAAAGGCCTATTGATTTCCAATATTCTTAACTCTTAAAAAATGTCCCTTAAAATTTTACACTGCTATTTCTTCACTTCTTAACAATAATAATATTGTTATCACTCGATCAGACAAAGGCAATAATATCGTAATTCTTAATAAACATGATTACATTAACAAATGCAACTCTCTTAGCCGATAATAAGAACACTTACTCTCCTGCTTACTTAAAAACCACTAAAAAACTGAGTAAAGCTTGAAACAATCGTTTCTGATTTTCCTTTACTTCACAAAACTTTAAACTATGTCTTGCCTAACTTTGCCTAGATTTTACGGAAACCCAAAACCCACAAACATAACACCCCTCTCAGACCCATTACCTCCAACATTGACTTTACCAACTACAAATTATCTGAATGGATTGCCAATTTTCTTAAACCTCTTATAGGCTATATTTCTTCCTCCCACATCACCAATACTCACAAACTTCTTAGCTTTGATGTGGTCTTAATTTTTACTTCGGTACGCTGTTCCTGTTTTACTATCCCTCCTTGAACCGTTTATCGACGTGAAAATACTGTTACGTCTTCGCATCCTTTCCCTCTTCTCAAACAACTCATTCTTCTTACTCTTGATCATAATTACTTCCAATTTAGCAACACCTTCTTCAAACAAAATTCACGGTTTAAGTATGGGTTCTCCCCTCTCCCATTCTAGCCATTTTCATGGAACTAATAGAATTATATCATATTCTTCCACATCCTCTTCTCCCTAATTCTATTTGGTATAGATACGTTGATGATGTTATCGCTGCTGCTCCTCTTAAAACTAATCCTAATGACATTCTTACTCACATTAACAATATACATCCTAACATAAAATTCACTATTGAACATTCAATTAATAACACCCTTCCTTTTCTTGATACTCTTATGACTTGGGTCTCCACAAAACAACATACAATTTTCTGTTTATAGAAAACCCACTGACAACCCTAGTTACATACATTGGTTCTCCTCTCACTCTCTTAGCCCTAAAATTGGCACATTATCTTCCCTATTCCTCAGAGCTCTTAGAATTTACTCCCCTATTTACTTACAACCTGAAATCAATTTAATTTCTTCCATTTTCCTTAAATTTTCTTATCCTTATACTATCAACACTGCTCAACGCAGAGCTAAGAACACTTTCTATACTAAACCTACAAAACATGACATATATCATACTTTTTATCTCCCTTTACTCACAATTCAAATAATAAATTACTACCCAAATCCATACTTATTTCTTCTTGTAATATATTTCCCTTCAAAAAAACTTTTAAACTACATAGACACAATAACACTATTACTTCTCAATGCGTTATAAAGTCCCCTGTTACAATTGTAATAACATATATATTGGCGAAACATGATTTCTCCCGTCGCATTTATCAACATAAATATGATCTTCAACAAGACAATCCCAACTCTGCCCTAACCCTTCATAGATCTACTCACAATCACACTATTAACTTTAATCATATGACACCCATCGTTGGCATCGATAATTTAAACTTGAGAAAGTTCACAGAATCTTTTTGCATTAACAACTCCAATAATTTTAACGTACGAAAAAATGACTTCCAGATTGATCACATCATGAACAACATTTTACACTTCTCACCCTTTTTCAAAAAACTAAAACCCAAACTTTTTGATATTTATAATTTGTATTAATTTTATTATTTATTTAGTTTACATAACATCGCATCCGATTGTGGACCGTGATTTAGGTCGCAAGCTAATGCTTCTATTTTTATTACAAATTTATTAAGTTTATTGTTAAGAAAATATTTTTCATCCATTTTTAGGAAAAAATCTTCTTCAAAAGTGTTGTAATCCTTAAGCAATTTTGTTCATAAGCATATTTTTGTGTATAGATACCTTAAGCGAGTTTATGTATCTCATGATATATATAAGTATATATATGATATTATATATAGTATATATTAGTATTATAATATTAATATATATATATTATATATATATATATATAGTATAGTAATAGTATACCGTATATATATATAATATATATATATATTATATATATATATAAATATATAATATAAATTATTTATTATATATAGAAAATATATATTCAGGGTATATAGTATATATATATATATATATAATTCAAAAAATTGCAGCTGTTTATATTTTAAATAAAAAGCAAAGCCACAACATACACTAAAATATGTATTATTATTTTTATTTTATAAATATAATTTTTTTTTAGTGGGCTTCATAAAGTTATGTGACAGTTGGATTATTCCTATTTTTGGATTTTTATTATTAGTATTATTATTATGTATAACTATGTATTGCGAATTTCTCGAGCTTAAAATCTTAAAACGGCGAAAGTTACGCGATATTTTAGATTAAACAACTTTTTTTTTTGTTGTTTTTTTGTAAATATGCTTATAATTTTTCTTTTACTTGATACAAATGGCAGATTACAAAAACTCAGCAATAGGTCACTCATAAACAAACACTCATTTCTAAAATCAAAAGCGATAGGTAAAGAACCTAAAATATCCGTAACAAGATGTCTGCCAAAGTGAAAAAGACTGAAAAACTGTTAAAAAGTTTTACAAAAGCATTTACGAAAATTTGGCTAAAAAATACACAACACAAAGATGGAATACAAATGTAATTTCTAGAATATTAATTTTAACAATCAATATATATATATATCATTGAATGAAATGTTATTAAATTTTTAGAAAGAAATGGGACAAAACCTGAATTTCACCGTAATTAATGATATCAGAATTACTCTGAGAATTAATTTAATTATTCAATCACGTGCAGTAACCAAGTCGGAGCGCAATCGCTCTGCCAATCAGACGAATCTATTGTTGAAGTATCAAAAGTACAACAGAGCTTAATATTTTCAGGAAATTCGGGTCAAAGTTAGTTGAAAATTTTGTTTTTTGATCCTCAAAAGCACGCGGACGTACGATTTTTCTTACTTTGCTAGTTCGTTAATTAAGAAACCCAATTGTATATTTTTTTCTTCACAGGTGACTGCAAAAATTAAAATGTTATTTTAAAATAATTTGCGTGTACAATAGTCAATGATACAGAAAACTTCATTTTGTTGGCAAAAGATTTCGTTTTTTTTTTTTGAAATATATAGATATATAAGTATATATATATATATATATATATAATATATATATATATAGAGTAGTATAGGTATAGTATATATAATTATATATATATATATATATATATATAGGTATAATATATATATAATATATATGGAATATTTTGAAAAAAGATTCACTTTAGAAAATTTCGGGGGGGGGGGTTCTGACCCCCCCCAAAAAAACCTACCTAGCGCCCTTGATATATATATATAGTATTATATATATATATAATATATATAGATATATATATATATAGTATATATATAATATATATATGATGATATATATATATATATATGATATATATGATATATATATATATATAGTATATATATATACCCAAACTAAAGAAGTTACCCGCGGCCGCATGATAAAAACTAAGTAGGTACAAGAAAACTGATAACATGATATGGAATCAGCGTATGAAATTTGTATGGAAGAATCAAAAAGAAAAAAAAATTTATTTTAATAGTTATTTTGTTTATTGATCTCCAAAAAACTACATAGTAGAAGAAAACTAATAACATACAGTATATGGAATCAGCGTATAGAAATTCTTTTAGGGGCTCGAGCCGACGGTGGACAAGAGGGGCGGCGTTTTCCGAACCCCGAGGGAGGCGGCGGAGAACAAACCCGCGCGACACCCAAAATTACGCAAAGAGCGTTTTTCCGAGACCCTCCCCGGAGGGGGAAATAGTCCTACCCCGGCGTCCCCCAGGCCGAGAGAACCCCGACTCTTTGCATCTTTGCGGTTTACCTGGGGTTATGTCTTGTATTTAAAAAAAAAAAAAAAAATCTTGTGTTTGAATACATATTTCATAGGCTGATTCTAAATATGTTATTAGTTTTCTGTTAACTATCGTGAGGGTTTTGGGAGGATATAAAAAAAAAAATTAAAAAAAAAAAGTAAATTTTTGTTTTCGCATTTCCCATAGAAATTTAATACAAGATTCTAAATGTTTATCAGTTTTCTTGTACGTATCTTAGTTTTCGAGGATATCGATGCGGGTAACTTCTTATAGTTTGCACCATATTATATAGTATATATATATATAGATATATATAGTATAAGTAATAGTATGATATATATATATATATATTATATAATATAATATATATATATATATTAATATACGACATTATATAATATATAATGGCGTTTTTTATATATATCCCAATTGTGGAATTATGTTACATGATTACTCCATTTTAACTAGTGACCAGGTAGATTATTAGGTACAAATGATTGGTTATTGTGCGTGTATTGTGCCTAAAATTGTGTTGAGGGAATTGCAAGTCCAATGTTCATCCTTCATTTATTAATAGAAACTTTTTATTAAACTTAATTATTTATAAAAATTAAAATTTATTTTATAAAATTATTATTTCAGTGATGACGTCATCCTTTACAAAATCGAGGAGAAAATTTTTCACACTCGTTGTATACATCATATTCCTATTGAAAATTTATAGCAATACAGAAATTGCTATAATTACTTTAACAAACATCCTTTCGATTTGCTACTTGCTTCAGAGTTGGAAATGGTGCTTACCAACATACCATAGAAAGGATTTTTCTTTTAAGTTCCTATTCTTGAAGTTATTTTAGAAAAACTATTAAATTATAATTTATTCAAGATTTAACTTCATTTTCTTATAAAGTACAAAGTTGTTTCCCCACATCAAATTTCATTAAAAAATATTAATTATTAACGAAACTATTCAACTCGGAGTAAGGCAATCGATTTCAATGAGAAAAAGAAGCCTCTCTTTTTCTTAACTCTTTAGCTATAAGAGTAAACTGTCCATTTTAATTGGACATCTTTGAAATTTACAATATTTGTTCCTCTAATTATAGTTATTAAAAGTCTCAATTTTGAGACCTCTAAGTAACCTGTAACCCCTGAAAATGAAGTTAGGGTAAAGTGACCATAGTCCCGCTTTTAGGCGGGATAGTCCCGCTTTTTTCGACCCTGTCCCGCTTCTTTAAAATATAAAAAAATATCCCGCTTTTTTCTGAGAAGTCCCGCTTTTTCCAGAGAGATCCCGCTATTTTTCCCTTTTCAAATAATGTAATAGTGAGTGAAGAAAATATTATTATAATATATATATATTATATATATATTATAGTATAGTATAGTATATAATATATAATATATATATATATATAATATATAGTATATATATAGTATATATATATATATATAGTTATATATATATAATGCGACGAGAAAATCAGTTTTAGGACCTGCAGATTGGCTCTAGTAAGGATTTTTAGATTAAGACATGCTGTTGAGCCAAAAGTTTTTTGTGCGTAGAACGAAAGTGTGAAACAAATTGTTGTAAATATCTTTTGTGCGTTCCACATGCTGAGGCAAACTACGAACAACTAATAAAGACTCTCACTGGTGTTAACACTTGTTAACCAATACGAGCAACCATGGATACATTAAATTTTTTACCGTTATGGTTTTCCAGCCATACGTAGGAGGAGTTCAGGTAAAACTCCTGAACTTCAATCTTCCCCTTCAGAAGGGACTTCTGAGCATAGTAGTAAATTATTAAAAAGATTTAATTAAAAATGTATAATTTAGCACAAAAAAAGTAATAGTTTTTGGTGTGTTGATAACACAAAGTTTATTTTTGGGAAGCCAGTGCAGAAGAAGGAGAAATAAGCAAATGTTTAGAAAGCTGAATTACCTTCATGGGCAGAGAGTTAATTGAATAGGATGTTTAGCTTCATATGTTCTGCGATAACCAGGTGCAATGTGGTTTTAAGCGATTGCCTCCCTGTGATGTTGAAAGCGTAATTGTAAGAAATATATTCGTTATTTTTACATTTATTAACCGTCGAGTAGAAGAGCTTAAGGAGTTTTGCGATTTTGTCGAGATTGAGTATAAACAGCTTCTTGGATACAGGCGAAAACAGAAGATGGCTTGTTGTAATGCCAGGGAAATACGAAAGAGTGTTGAAAGGCTCTTTCCTGGGACTGAAATTCATACTTTGACAGTTAAACAAGATGTCGAGAGGTTTTGAAGAAATGTTCTTGAAAGATCCCTTGCGGAAATGATGGCTTTCAGTGTTCCTTTCGAGTCCAGGCAGCTTCTTTGCACCAAAGGGTTGGTTATGAAGATTGAGGAGACAAGTATGGTCAGCCCGGTTAGAGATATGCCTAGAAAATCCAATATGAAAGGAAACAGTTTACAGTCGGAGGGAAAAGACATGTGTTGTTTACCACATTCGGTTTACGAGGGCTAGCTTAGCAAGCTGAATGAAGAGGAGTAAATTCTTCTGAGTAAAGACGTAAAGAAAATAGTTGTGAATTTTATGATACTTGTTTAAAGTACTTAAATATTGTGCAATTTTCAGAAGTTTTGAATGTTATTTTATTGCGCTAAGATAAAACCCCAAGTTGATCACAGAATTGAAAAAAAACAAATGATTTTCAATACAGAAAAAGAGGTTTGTTGAAACATTTAATGATTCGGATTTGTTTGACGAGTTTACGTGCTCGACCAAAAATATAGAAGAGAAAGGAAACGAATGGAATGCGTTGCGAATTCTGAGTAACAGACAACGGTGAAGTGGAAGGATTACTTACTTAAGAATCTTAATGCTTCTCGATTAGAAGCATTTGTCAACATTAGGTTCAATATTTGCCGTTTGTCTTCCGTGGAACAAATGCCTCCACAGAACGTGCGTTTTCTCATGTAAATAAGATTTGGACTTCTGAAAAAACCCCACTGCAAACCTCAAACTCTGAAAGGAATTCTTACTTCAAAAGAGAAATTTTGATCAAACATGTATGGAGTTCTACAATTTAATGAAATCGTCTGCCGAGAACTGACGCTGAAGGAAAATTTCATTATCTACAGTCGAATCATAAGGTAAATTATATTGAGTATATATATAGTGATATATATATATAGATAGATATATATTAGATAGTATATATATATATATATATATATATATGATATATATATATAAGTATATATATATATAATATATATAGTATAGTATAATATTAGTGTGTCCGATTTTAACGTTACCAAGAAAGCTGGTCACATTAAGTTAGGGGCTGGGAGAACCCGCCTCGCCTTTTCATTTTTGTGAGAATTTGCTCACCATTTGTTCGTTTTTATTTACATTCTAGAGAGAACATGTCATTGACCAAGACTTCATGAAAAATATGTAGAATTGTCGAGGTAGTTATATAGTTATAGTATATATTATATATATACTATATATATATATATATATATAGTATAGTATATATATATTAGTAATATATATATAATATAATAGTATAATAGTAGTATATATATATATATATAGTATATATCATATATAAAATAGTCACAGAAGCTTTGGTCTCAAATTGTGGATAGCAGAAAATTGGTTATACTTCAGCCGGCATGTTATATTCTTTTCTCTTTGCCCAAAATTTTAAGTTCTCATATTTGTCCTCAGTGATACTATAAGCATATTAAGCTATATTCTATCAAATGAGAGTGAATATATATATTTTGGTATTCATGAATATGAGTAATTGAACCCTAAGAAATAGGCTTTCATTTTGAAACCAAATTCGCCTATTTTAAAAGTTTTGCACACTTCGGCACCTTGTGATTTCTTCAAGGGTGCCGGACAAAAACAACATGTCAAATTGACCTTAACATTTCAATCTTTAATCGTGTGACAAAGTATAAGTTAGACAGTTCTTCTGAACGAGGAAAGTCCTTTTGATAATATCATCTATATCTGCCGAGATATTACCAAAAGTTGATTTATTCGAACCCTACATGATAATGAAGCTTCAATGTTTTTTATCTGTTTATGAATTTACAAATTAAATTTGGTGATCAAGAATAATCAGGAAAACTTCCTGGTTGTTTTGAATACATGGGAGACCTAAGTGTATTTATGTTCTAAGAGTTAAATGAAAGTAAATATTATTATTTAATTTTATATGAGAATAAAATCACCAGTTGCGAACATGTCAGATTGGCATCGGACACCGCAATCTTGAATTATCAATCAATTTTATAATTAAACTATATAACTTTGGTTAACATATTAATTATGTAATATATAGTTCTGAATTTGCTACCTTTTGGCACCACTTTTATATTTTTAGCATCAATTAATCAAATTGATGTTTTTTCATTAATTACTAATTGGTAACCGCTTTAGTAGCTCTTCCGTTTTGTATAAAAGCTCAGAGCGTCGATTTCGGAGTTACATCTTTATCATAATATACTGCTGCAAGAACTCCGTCCCTTTTAACTTGAGTTCCGAGTTCGCAACGTTGAGATTGTCTACGAGATCATTTTTTACCATGCAGTATTAAAGTAAAATATTTTGGATGCGACTGGTTTTTCAAATAAGTCTCAAACTTTCCCTTTTACGACGAAGCACTCTATATTAGTGTTAGTCAATGTAATGGCAGGCCTTTGAAGTACTTTTTTTTTATTGACTTCAAAGGGGCAATATCAACTTTCCCTTCGATATACAGTTTCATAGTGTTTTTTATATGTAGTGTTTATTGTGTAAAGCCATCTGGACAAAATGTTAGCTTCCCCTATGTTTAAAGACATTTTTGTCATCCTTCTCCCGTTTCATAATTTAGAGAAAAAAAGGCTTAGAGATTTTGATTTTTTGTCATGTTCATTTCTGAACACACTGACATTACATATAAGCTTAGTCTCTTGTCTCTGATCGTGGACCCACAAGCTTTTATGTAAAGTCATTGTGTTTTTTATAGAAAAGTTCGAAAGAGTCTGGACTGATCTAATTTGACCAACGTTTGTTTCTGATTTTATTTTCATCATAAAAAGTGAAACATTAGCGTTGAATTACCTTCCAGATTCGTTTTTCACTTTCGGCTTAAAATTAGTGTCCAGTTTTCAAGTTTAGGTATGGAGAATCATCAAAAAATTTCGGACTTTTCTTTTATTTCTTATCTTTTTTTCGGTGTAACTTCAAATTATTAAAGTTGTCAAGTATTTTTTCCTACATCTCAACTCAAAGTTTTTTCATTTTTTGTTTACAAATACACTTTAGAGTCGCACACAAAAGAAAAGCAAGCAAATACGCTAAATTTGGGAAAATTAAAAATAAAAAGTAAGCAAAAACACGAGTAGAAAATATGAAATAAAGTAATTGGGAAGTTTAAAATAAAAAGTAATCAAAAATTGAGGAAAATTAAATTTAAAAAATAAAAAGTAAGCAAAAACGTCAAATTAGAACCTTTGAAAAAATAAAGAAAAAAATGGGAAAATTTTAATTATAGAAATTTTAATAATAAAAAAAAATCATGCTAAAAAATATAGGTTACTTATAACTGCATCGTCCGCAAAAAAACTTATTTCACATTAAAAATTGAAAAGTAAAAAATCTAAATTGTATATTATATATAGTATACCAAAAATTTTGTTTCTCGTAATTTTATCATTGAAATATCACTTGTCAATAGAATCTTAATGGTCATCAAAAAAATGTTTTGTGGTGAAACATTGTTAACATTTATTGAAAATTAAATCAAAATATTTGAAACCGATTTATTGAAAATTATTATTCACAAAATGAACTATAGAAAAATAATAAAATTACAAAACAAACCTCTGTTGAAATTCACAAAGCGTGAAAAAATCGAGTTTTGAAAGTTGTTAGTTGAAACAACTATCGTCGCCAAAACTCTTATTTATAATTTTCTTTTTATAAATTTTATTACACAACTATAATCCTTTTATATATATATATATATATATATATATATATATGTATATATATATATTATATTTATATATATATATATATATATATATATATATATATATATATATATATATATATATATATATAGAAAAATATATATATATATATATATATATATATATATATATATATATATATATATATATATCGAGAAACAAAAAATTAACTAGATAGATTGTCACGTGGTATTTAAAAACTGATAAATTTTATTACATTGCGACATCGCGGAACATTTGCGTGCATGTTATTATTGTAACTATTGTAGTATTGTAGTGTGTAGTTATCCAAGGGGATGGAGCAAGAGTAGTATCCCATAAAGACGAAGGTCACTATCGTCTGGTAGTAATAAATAGATTCCAACCTCTATACCTTGCTTTCTTGCGTTCTGTTAGTTTTCTTTGCTCTCAATTGTTGAGGTAAAATACAGTACGGAACAAGAGTAAAGTAATTAGGAAAGTCGTTACTCTCTAAGGTATATTCTTATACTTCTAGAGTTTAACTTATTCCTACAAATTTTTATCATTATTATTATTATTATTATTATTATTATTATTATTATTATTATTATTATTATTTTGAAGTTATTACTATTGTTTATAATTGTGGGTATTATCGATATTGTTATAACTATTGAAATTATTGTGATTGTTATTATTATAAAAATCTTGTCATTATTATTGTTATAATTCTTTCGAAATTCGATGAGAGTTTTTTCATACTAAGTCGACTTTCAAATATATATATATATATATATATATATATATATATATATATATATATATATATATATATATATATATATATATATATATATATATATATATATATATATATATATATATATATATATATATATGTAAGAGTTACTTAACGCCCACACGGAACGGGAGCTCGGATCAAAAAAAAATTTTCACAGGCAGCATTTATGATACATAAATAGACGTTTTAGGGCGAAATGTAAAAAAAAAAATCATATCTCAAAAACTACAATAGCTACAGCGAAATTATTTGAATCCTGGTAAAATTTTCTTAGTTAGGAAAATGTAAAAAAAAAAAGAAAAAATTATTGTTAATAATTATAGTAATATGAGGAGAAAGACCTTTATACGTTACTCGTTAAAATAAATAGACTTTCTAGTATAGTATTGTTTTGTTTTTTAAACTAAAGAATACCCCAAGGGTATACCGCACCGATGGTAACCGGTCTCTCGGAGCCTGGGAACCACATGGGGTAGACTATTTCCCTCCGTGGAGGGTCTCTGAACCCCCCGCTTTTTGGTATTTGGGTGCGATTGGGTTCCTCTTCCGCCCCTCTTACGGTATGGAAAACGTCCCCCCGTTCCTGTCGGCTCGATGCCCCTATGCAATATAGATTCCATGCATGAATGGATAAATATATTTCGCCCTAGAACAGGTAAAAAAACATTTGACCCTAGAACATCTATTTATGTATCACAGATGCTACCTTTGAAAAAATTTTTTTGATCCGAGCTCCCGTTCCGTGTGGGCGTTAAGTAACTTTGTCCATATATATATATATATATATATATATATATATATATATATATATATATATATATATATATATATATATATATATATTTACGGACGTTAAAAGGTTACTACACTCTTAGAAAAAAAGGTTCTAATGGGTTCCACTTAGAACCAATGGGTTCTAAGTAGAACCAGAGGGTTCTTCACGATGAAAAAGGGTTTCTCACATAGTGTTATGGTTCTCCACGATGCCAAAGGGTTCCATACGAACGAAAGGGTTCTAACAGTTTTTAATAAAGTTGATCGGTTTTACTTATTAAGGAATATATCTTAAAAATTTATTCCGAAATAATGCTAAAATATTTTAAAAGTAAAAAATATATGTTTTTAAAACATCATACATAATATAAGTAAATAAAAAAATTGTTGTTAAAATTTTCCCGCCCAATATTTATGCGAGCGTTGATTTGCAAGTTTCGGTGCGGAGATATAGTGCTATATTTTGTGGCCTCAGCGAATTGTATAGGGCCTATTAAAGATAGTGAACCAAAAGACATTTCTAAATATAGTGAGTGAATGAAAGACAAAAAATGTGTTAAAAGGTAAGGTACTTTAGGTTATTCTTCAATGTAGCTAAATAATTTAAATGATAGTTAAGCCACGGTGGTTAAGCCTTCCATTATTCATCAGTTGCTATGCTATTGTATGTATAGGCCTATTTTTGAGCAGTATTTGAATATTTAATTAGAAAATATGGTATTAGTAATCAATAAGCTAATGATTCCCTATTTGTATATAACTCAAAATAACATAGAAATGCATTGTAATGGAATTGATGCAATGGGCTAGTGAATATAAATGGAAGTTATTTGATTACAAAATATAAATAATTTTTATGATAATGGATGCAAAAATTAAATTTTTTTAGGATTTGTAAGAATCTCTCTCTCTCTCTCTCTCTCTCTCTCTCTCTCTCTCTCTCTCTCTCTCTCTCTCTCTCCATAGACTACCTGTCTTCAGTCTTTATAAATTAAGAAAGTAAAAGACAGTGAGATATAACAAAAAAAAAAAAAAAATATATATATATATATATATATATATATATATATATATATATATATATATATATATATATATATATATATATATATATATATATATATTACTTTTTTTTTTTATGTTTGGTGATAATTGGAAGTATCTTTAATCTAGTCTATGGTTGGCTGAGCAATGGAGTTTTGTGCACTGCACCAGAGTATGCACACTATGCACTGCAAGGTAAATGTTTAGATAAAGGGCCACACTTCTGATTTTCAAAGCTTTTACCCAGAACACTGCAAATGTATTAAAATTAAAAATAAAATTAAGCCAGTAAAACCCTTATAATAAGATTAATTGAGGTAGCAACTTTTCATATTTGTTATAATAAAGCTAAAATTTAGCTTTTTCTTAAAAAATCATTGTTTTTAGCTATTTAAACCTAACTTAACCTAACCTAAACGTAACCATACTTAGCCTAACCTAACCTAACTTAACCTAACCCATGGTTTGCATAAACCCGGGTTTTTTTGAAAAAGCCCAACCCACTTTGTCTTTTTTCACAAAAAAACTGGGTAAAATAGAATATCAGGCAAAATCAACAGATATAGACACATGATGTTTATATATATATATATATATATATATATATATATATATATATATATATAAGCAGATATATAGTATACATATATATATTGATATATCTTTATATATATATATATATATATATATATATATATATATATAGTTTATTAAATCAAAATATTTGAAACCGATTTATTGAAAATTATTATTCACAAAATGAACTATAGAAAAATAATAAAATTACAAAACAAACCTCTGTTGAAATTCACAAAGCGTGAAAAAATCGAGTTTTGAAAGTTGTTAGTTGAAACAACTATCGTCGCCAAAACTCTTATTTATAATTTTCTTTTTATAAATTTTATTACACAATATATCTATTTTATATATATATATATATATATATATATATATATATATATATATATATATATATATATATATATATATATATATATATATATATATATATATATATATATATATAGAGAAACAAAAATTAAATAGATAGATTGTCACGTGGTATTTAAAAACTGATAAATTTTATTACATTGCGACATCGCGGAACATTTGCGTGCATGTTATTATTGTAACTATTGTAGTATTGTAGTGTGTAGTTATCCAAGGGGATGGAGCAAGAGTAGTATCCCATAAAGACGAAGGTCACTATCGTCTGGTAGTAATAAATAGATTCCAACCTCTATACCTTGCTTTCTTGCGTTCTGTTAGTTTTCTTTGCTCTCAATTGTTGAGGTAAAATACAGTACGGAACAAGAGTAAAGTAATTTAAGAAAGTCGTTACTCTCTAAGGTATATTCTTATACTTCTAGAGTTTAACTTATTCCTACAAATTTTTATCATATATTATTATTATTATTATTATTATTATTATTATTATTATTATTTTTTTGTAGTTATTAATGTTGTTTATAATTGTGGGTATTATCGATATTGTTATAACTATTGAAATTATTGTGATTGTTATTATTATAAAAATCTTGTCATTATTATTTAGTTATAATTTTTCGAAATTAAATGAAACAAATTGAGAGGAGAATTTTAAGTCTTTTTATCTTTATATATCTTCATATATATATATATATATATATATGAAGTGGCGTAATGAAAAGGAAAGTGTTTCACGATAAATGCGAAAACGGTTAAAACACCTGAAATTGAACTGAACGAAGTACAATG
>JABUQX010090587.1:0-76089 GCA_015478945.1 Trachelipus rathkii | reverse complement strand
AAGCTTTCTTGTTTCTTATCTTTCTTAGCCCTTCTTACTTTCTGCTCAGATCCAATTTCCTCTCTGTTCCTCAGACAAAATGTCTATTGGTAATTTGTGTATTTTGTTACTCTGATTCTTCATATTATTATTATATTATTATTATTATTATTATTATTATTATTTATTATTATTATTATTATTATTATTATTATTATTATTATTATTAGTGTTATTATTGATTAGGAAAAACTTCTTTAATTGCCATGATTATTATGTATTATTATTATTATTATTATTATTATTTATTATTTATGTATAATTCTTTATGTAAACGATTCGTAGCGGCTTCTCTTCTTCGCATCCGGTTCTGGGTTCGATATATATCTACATGGGTAAGAGTTATCGTATTGGGTTATAGTGAATTTTGGAGGGGGGTTGATGGGGAGGTAACATCGTCGTAGACGAGGTTACTGTCCATGGGTCCTCGAAGGGGGAAGGGGGACCCCGCCCCCTGAAAAAAAGAAGTGTTCGTAATTGGGTGAAATTTGGTGAGAGAGTTCAGTAGTTGAATTTTCTAGAAATACTTGGGATGTGATCTGAGGGATTGGCGCTCGCGCACCGGGCTGGAGGACAGCTGGCGGTGGCCGAGTAATAAAATCGTTATATACAGCAATGTGGGTGTTCGGCTTATAAGATGGTCTATGCGAGGTCGTAGAGTCGGATCTATGATGTTATAAGAGCGTATAGGGTGTCTTGATCCAAAGAAGGGGATCCGCTTTCGGCACATTAAATATTTGACGTAGAAGCTGAAACTTGATATACTCTTTTTAGAGTTATGCGTTAGTCACTGTAAATGACGATTTGACCAATTTGGGGGACCAGCCCCTAAATCTGTAAAATATTTTGTAGAGTGATGAAACTCGGTATAGCAACCTTCTGAGATGTATCTAGAGGTAGCAGGGAGGTAAAATGACTGTGGATGCCCAGATGGGGTACTCACCCAAAATCTGAAATATTGACATAAATCAACGAAAACTTGATATACAGCCTTTTTAGGTGGTATCTTAGATGTATATTGGGTTAAAATGCCCGATTTGACAAATTTGGGGGACCAACCCCCAAATCTGAATATTTTCGTAGAGTGATGAAACTCGTAATAAGCAACATTCTGAGATGTATCTTAGATGTAGCCGGGAGTAAAATGACTGTTTGTGGACCCGAATGGCTTTGTCGCAAGCTGTAACTGACCCAGAAAAGCTGGCAAAGCTTTATTGACACGGAAGATGTCGCGCGCAGGTCGCGAGATTGATCTACTCGCGGGTAAAATGACGAATACAAATTCAAATCCTCACTTTGTGCAAATCTGCAATTTTGGCGTAGAATGATAAAGCTCGTATACACTTTGAGGATGTACTTAGATGGCCCGGAGTAAATGACTGTGGAGCGGCAATTTGGGGACGACCCAAAGCCTGAAATAGTGACATTATGAAGCGATGAAAGCTTCGTAGTATATTTTCATTATAAGGTAGCCATATCGTATATGGGTTAAAAATAGCGTCCAGCTAAAGGAGGGTCTCGGGGCCAAACGGCAATATTGACTAGGGAACGATGGAAAACTCGGTATATACTTTCATATCGGGTAGCCATGATCGTATACTGGTAAAATATAGTCCGCGTACACTCCCAAAGGGGGGTCAGCCAGCTCCCAAAAACCTGAAATAATTTTAATCGAAGCACTGGCACGGGCGGAACTTGTTAATACATTTTCTTTTAATAAAACAAAAGGTAAATGATGGAATTTTGGAAATAAAACTTTTGAATTATAATAATAAATAATATAATATAAAATTTCTTATTCTTTTTGTTTATAACTTACAAATTTACCGTTTAATACGCTATAGAGCAGTAATGATCAGTAAATCAGACCCGCATAAACCCATGGACCAGCAGACCTTCACTGTGCAGTTGTGATGTGAATTGATGCTATTGATCTATTGATTATCACATTTCGAGTATCATTTTGATAAACATAAGAAAATTATATGAAATGAAAGTTCTTTATACAAAGATGCAGACAGATATATGCTGACGATATAAAAGTTTCACAGTAATAAAGCTTACTTAGCTCATTTTGACTATGAATACTAAAGCCCATCGGAGAAACCAAACTAGACATATCTTAAACAGGATTAGTGAAACGTTAAGGCGTTAAAGAGGCGTTTCATCACTCGTACACGGCAGTAAAGTAATCTAACATACATCCAAGCGTACTTATTCCATACTTGTCAAGCATGTCTCTAACATAACAAGGTTAATTTCACATTTACGATGGTAATATGTAAAAAATTTACATAAAGCGGTGTGTAATTACATACAGACAGTACAGACCAACGAAAGTATTCTAACGGAACAAAGTTTTCATCATAATAAGCTAACTTATATGCATACACTGAACTAAGAATAATAATGTAGCAAAGGCAAAGCAGAGCACATCTTAAGGCAACGAATCAACTGCTGTGTACTTAAGAAAGATGCAAAAGACAACACTTAACACCAGTAAAAGGTAATTAACATAGGGCATGCAAATAAGTACGCTATTCTTATTATCACTATATCTCAACATAACGATGTTTAATTTACACTAAGATGGTAATATTTAAACTTAAAATTATATCAAGAGTAATTTAAATTGGTTATTATGGCATACGAGCAGTGAAAGTTGCTAACGGTTAACATAAGTTCAGTCTGAATAAGAGCTTAACATATCGTTACATGACTATAGAAATATTAGCAAAGACAAACGTATCACACCTTAAACACGAAATAAACTGTTAACATTAAACAAAGTATGGCCACAACGTTACACGGCAGTAAAGGCAACTAACATGTAGTGTGCAAAACGCAAAAAGATAACTAATCTTACTTTGTTCAGCATAGCTGCTATAGCATATTAACGTAATCTTAGCAGCTGACTACAGAGGATTTAACTAAATTTCTCGTACACTTGGTTAAATTATACTGATAGCAACGATATACTCTAAGCATAGAATAAAAGTTTCCAATTCATAAACCTAACATAGCGTACCATGGAACTAAGAATAATGTAGGCAAAGATTAAGCTAACACTAAATAATACGAATAGGATATACTGTTACTATACATAGTTCCATTGAGTTTATATATCTAATCAGCGAATATATGCTAAATTAAGCAATGTTTTCACTTATAAAGGCTCATAGGCATCATATGAATAAGGAAATAGAT
This sequence comes from Trachelipus rathkii, assembly GCA_015478945.1. Lineage (NCBI taxonomy): Eukaryota > Metazoa > Arthropoda > Malacostraca > Isopoda > Trachelipodidae > Trachelipus > Trachelipus rathkii. The sequence continues at coordinate 72,843 of JABUQX010090587.1, read as the reverse complement.
GTAGCAAGCGACAACCTAAAATTTACTGCCTTATAAGACTGTTAACATTAACAAGTTCGCACTTTATGACTAGTAAAGTAATAATGCTTACATTACAAATACTAAGCCTGTTCATGCGACTTTTTGCAAGCATTCTCATACATAATTAACGGTTAATGCTTACATTGAAGGCAGTAACATTTAGTCAAGAAATGTATCATATCTTGAACAGCGATACATACAGACGAAACGAATATATGCAAACTACCAGAGTTTTTTAGCATTGATCATAGTAATATTTAACAAAATAATTTATATAACTTAGCCCACATAACATTATCTCTTTATGACTTCCGTCGCCGCCTTTGCAGAAAAATCATCTAAACATAGAAATGATTTTATGCTATAAGCGGGATTTGATAAAGTGATGGGCAATACTTATTATATTGACCCTGACTGAGTAGGGAATATGAGCAATGTAGGGCACAGTGCACCATTCGTTAAGACGATTTATATATATATGACACATGTTGGGAATAACGAACTCTCGTGAAGATATCAGCAAGCAAGCTAGAATGGAGAAGATGTCATCGGTACTATAGCGTCCCCCATAGCGAAAAATGTCCTAGCTGACAGGAATCGTATGCGTAAACAACCGTCTTATAGTAATGAGATTCTTCTTCCGCGCTAATCAGAGAAAGTAAATCATAGATATCAACGCAGCAAACAACATATCATTGCAAAAGGGTATATAATTTCTGCTAGAAAGCACAACAACACAACAACAAGCAAAAAAAACAAAAGCATACAACAGCAACAGCAAGCAATAAATGTAAATAGATAAGTTGCTTATATAGTGCAACCACGAATATATGCTACGTAATATTGTTTTCACATTAATTAAGCTAACATAGCATTAGCAGACTATAGAAGTTATGACAATAAACAAATGGCTATCCCAGCCGGCTTAGCTAGAAGTAAACAACTAACATGTAACAAAGTTCATATTAACGGCTGGTTAATTATAATTAGGGAGGGTAAAGACGCTAGCTTAAGCATAATAAACACGTACTTATTGCACTCTTTTTTCAAGCATATATCTAACTTAAATGTTATTTAGCATTAAACTGGATTTACTAGCATTTAGAGTGTCATTTGCGGATAAACATAGGCAGATAAGTAAAGATGAGTTATTTTATATGATTAGCTACCTGATAATAGCTAACAAGATCAAGGTTCAATTAATTAATGAAGGCTAAATACGCATATATGAATCTAGAGAAATAATGTACATCCCACGACATACACATGACTTTAAGCGACGGAAATTTGAGAAATTGTTAAATTAACAAAGTTCAGCTTAACACTGTAAAGTAACTAAATTGCATACAAAGCGTAGGCTATTCATACTTTTTTGCATGGCATATTGTAACATATTACCGTTAATTTTGCATTGACACGTATATTTAGAGAAAAAGAAAAAATACAAGGATTATCATAATATGTCGCAAGTATCTAGCGTAACCTAGAATATCTCGTTCCGAGTTGACGTATGATAATGCAGTGGTCTAATATTCTGAAAATCGGCGTACTTATGAAGGTTAAGTAGGCTGAATAGGTCATTACGATACCTGCGATATGTTCGCACATTACTTTTCTAGCAGCATATAGGGGCACAGGTAAGAGGCGGCATATCTAACAAATGCCTCAACAAGTGACGCAATCTATCAAAGATACCAACATCTGGAAGCTATGAATTTATCATCATTCATCAAAGTGTCTACCGCGTCTTGAGTATAACATCATTGACTCTATGATAATAGACATTAGCAAAATTCTAGGCAAACCTAACATTACACAGCAACAAAAACTTTACCGCTAGGTCAGCAGTTTGCTGTAAGAAGGTCATACGTCAGTAACACGAGGTAAGTAAGTACAAAAGACTCGTCATTCTACTAACAAACAGTGTATTTTATCATTGTCTATAGTGATTATTTACCATAAGTACCTAACTTACGATACAGCAGTTTCATAATCAAGAAGTATCTAAAGGCATGAACACATAACTATACGAGAGAAACCCCTAGGGATGCGACCTTGTAACACTCTAAAGCTGCTTTCAGGAGGTAAGATGAATATTTGTATCCTTACCACTATTAGACGGCCAGCGCCCGCTTTGCAGAATATATCAATTTGCAAACTGTTAGAATTTGGGTCAACAACACATTGCTATACAAGGCGAGTTTGATAGGCATGTAAAGACACTGTAAACATCTTGGAGTATCACGCAGAGAGATGCATGAGACGGCCATCTCGGTGCCGCTGAAGGGGTGTAAAAAACTATTCTGCAGAAACTTACTAGACTCATGTGTTTCTAACACATTAAAAAAAAAAATAAACATCAGAATTGAGAGGTAAGACTTAAAACTCATCATTTCTCTAGTAAATCAGTGTTATTTTCACATTGTCATAGGTAAATATTTACATAACGGCTACCTAACTTACGAATAAACAGTTTTGCATTACCAGAGTATCTAAGCATTTATATTTTTATGTCAAACTTCTTTATTTTATCGTTTGCATTTGTTTTAAGTTTTAGTATTTTATGTTTATTTTACATTAAACTTTGTTTAATTTTTATATTTTTTAAAAAATTATTTTATGTATTTTTTTTTTATTTAATAAATTTGTGATTAGATAAATTTTAATTCTTCTTCAAAAGTTTTTTCTTTTTTTAAGCTAAAACTTCAATTTAAGAAGTTTTTTTTTTTTTGTAAATTATTATTTATTTTTAATTTTTTATATATATTGTAATAAGGTAGACATGCTGAGTAGAAGTTTAGATTGAATCAATGTCATTTCCCCTTATTTGTTTAAGATCCTCTTATATTACGCTGATGTATTTCGTAGTTGCAGGGCTCTATTCACCTTATATAGTATATATTTATAGTTATATATATATCTATAAATATATATAATATATAGTATATACAGCACCCATCATCTACTAACTGAAAAAAAAAAAAAAAAAAATATATAGATAGTATAAATATATATATATACTATAGTATATATATATTATATATATATATATATAATATATAGTATATAGTATATGATAAAGTTTGGTATGTTTCGTTATTAAGAGAAACAAGTAAGATCGTAGGTATACTCGGAGGCTCACTTATAAAATTTGCTTGTTCGGGTTTCTAATAAATTTATTTTTATTAATATTATTATTTATTATTCTTATTATTATTTTAATTATTGATTATTTTATTATTATTTATTATGTATTGATTAGTTAATATTATATATATTGATTATTATAACGAATGATTTGTTGTTGTTTTTTTTTTTTTTTTGCAGCCTCTGAAAATATATTTCTGTCTACAGAAGAAACTTTCCTTAGTAATATAACCCAGAAACAAAATGAAAAATTGATTGATAACATACTCTAGGCTTTGCGTCCGTGATTCGGATATTTCAGGATATTTTTATTTTTATAGTTTTAATACATATAATAATATACATAGATATTTAAACTAATAACGAAAATAAATAAATAGGTAGAGAAATAACGAAATTATATTTTTAAAAGTTAGAAAGTTAGCCTACGGTTGGACTTTTGTTATTTTATATGTTAAAAATTAGTCATTATTATATTTATGTTATTACTGTTTGTGTTTCCTTAAGAGTAATGATTCCCGAGGCCCATTTCATAAAAATCTTTCTCTTGTTATGATGGAGGAAGCCTCTCTTTTATGCTGTTATCGGATTTTTGTGGTGTTCATTTGCTATATGTGAAATATTTATGGTCGGGCTATACTTAATGGCTGGCGATAAATTTGCTGCGATGTTGAGGTATTCGTTGTTATCATATAAGCGGCGTTACTCCCCACTTTCAGGACATTGGAAATCGGTAAAGCTAAGTCTGCTCTCAGCCATCCGAAAGCGCTCACGAGATCAGTTTATGGCTTAAGTAGTAAGATCTAATATATAGGCTTCTTCGCAGGTCTTTTGCTTAATATGTTCTTTCAAGAATTAATTTTAATTTTTTTTCTTATCTCTTTTCTGATAAATTTTTCAGTTTTATAATATACTAAGAGCTTATCTTTTCATTTCATTTTTGAGAACGTGCTATTTTGACAAAGATACAAAAGCGATATGTCAAAATCATATGGAAAGATGCCATATTAGAAATATATTATTTATTATTATTATTTATTATTAGTATTATATATTATTTTATTATTATTTATTATTATGATTATTATTATTATAATTTGTATTATTATTATATATTATTATTATTATTTAGATTATAATTATTTATTCTAATTATTATTGCTTTTATTTACTTTTTCTAAATGTTATTATTATTATAATAATTATAATTATTATTAATTATTATTAATTATTATTATTATTATATTTTATTATTATTATTATTATTTAATTATTATTTATTATTATATATATTGATTATGTATTATGATTATTATTATAATTATTATTATTATTATTAGTTATTATTATTATTATTATTTTATTATTATTATTGATTTATTATTTATTATATTATTAATTATTTATTATTATTATGTATTTATTATGTATTAATTTATGTATATTATTATTTATTATTATTATTATTATTATTATATTATTATTAATATATTATTATTATTATTATTATTATTATTATTATTATAGTTATTATTATTATTATTATTATTATTATTATTATTATTATTATGTATTATTATTAATTATTATATTATTATTATTATTATTATAATATATTATTATTTATTATTATCATATTGATTATTATTATTATTATTATTATTATTAATATTATTATTATTATTATTATATTATTATTATTATTATTATTATTATTATTATTATTTATTATATATTATTATTATTATTATTTTATTATTATTATTATTATTATTATTATTATTTATTATTATTATTGATGTATTATTAGTATTATTATATGTAAAAATTTATTTGATTAATATTATTATTATTATATTATCATTTTGTTGCTAGAATTAGGATGCTACAGATAGTAAATTTATAATATGATATATATTATATATAGGTATATATTATAGTATAATTAAGTATAGTATAATATAGCTCTATATATAATAGTATTATATATATATATATATAATAGTTAATATATAGTATAGTATATATATATATATCTAAGGAGCACAACAAAATAATATATATATAGAGTATATTATATAATAATGATAATATTATATAATAATATGATGTAATAATGTTAAATAACTAATTCAACACTCAATCTCTGTAAATATTAAAATATATTTTTAAAAACCATTAAAATAATAATGGTAAAAATCTTAAAGCAAATACTATGGCGGAGATGAAGTTATGTTTCGGGAGTATAGTCTCTTGGTGCATCATAGAATACAAACAAATGTACAATTATTCCCAGATAACGTAAAAAATGTTATTGGAAATATAAAAATAAAAAATGAAAATATAAATTTCAATGCAAGACTATTTACATTAAATGTAATATTAAAATATTCCAAAATATTATTATTTCAAAAGTAAGTCTTAATGATGATCTGATTATAAATTTTTTTTGTGGATTGGATACATTGAAAAATCATTCTAATGTTAAAAATTACTTTTGAATTTAAGAAGGACAATCATTTGATTAAAGATTATAGCCAAGGAGATGGAAAAATTTGCAGCTTCAATTAATAAATGTGTTGCTTATTGCGTATAGAAGTCTAACGAAAGTAAAGAGGGCTCATTGACTTTTCTGATCCAGATATGTATGGTGCACATTCTCGTTTTAAGGTCTTTAAAGTTTCTCCGCAAAATATGTCATTGCACATATAAAAGGAATGTTGTAAACACCTCCCATGGCTTTTCGGTTATATGGTATGGTAGTGATTAAAATTCTTGAAAGTGTATCAGGAAAACTGAAATTAAGTTACTAGTAAATAAATAAAATGGTTAAATTTAAGTTAGAGAATGTCAAGGTAAAAAGGAATCACTTTAACATTTTCCATGACATAAGGAGAGCAATTTTAGGGGTTTAGAGAGAAATTAGAGTAGGGGATGTTATACTTTACGTTTAATTAAAAACAAGGGATATTGCCTAGTTTCTAAAAAGTTGAAAAATAAAGTCAGTCTATGTTGAAGAAATTGTGGATCACAACAATGGAAAGCTCTTAGAAAGCTATTTATTAGATCATATTTGTTTTAATATAGGGGGGTGAAAAGAAAGTAATGGAAAAGTTGATTTGTATGAGTTGGATTACGATAAACTTTAAAGGCATTGTGTTCCAGTTTGTATAATTAAAGGGTCAAGGAAAGGAATGCATCCTTCATTTTGACCCTCAGAAGTAAAGTTGATTGTTGGAGTCATGAAATTAATTTGTTCAAGAAATTATTAACTGAAAAAGAATTAGGTAGCAATAGCTAAGACACATACTACATTATTCTTACAATTAAGACTTGAGAAATAGAGGTGCACGTGAAGAGGTCGGTCTCAGACCCGCCCCCCCCCGTCATGTAATGTTTGTATGATTGGAATTAAATACGATCGGCATACTTGTACAAATTATTTGGCGAAAAAATTTTAAGAAATGAAACGATTATTGTGCATGCATATCTGTAAGTCAGCGTATAAATGTGTGCATAGGTATATTGAGCGATATGAGGCACAAGAATCAGTCAAAAAAGTCAAGTTAAATGAGGATAGGAACAGTTGGTAAGAAGTCTATGTGTAGTCAAGCTAACCAGGAAATGGTTGTATGGAAGATCTTCCTAAATATTTGCAGTTTAATTTCATGGCATTTAGAATATGTGAAGGGGAAATAGTTCCCATCAAAGTTGAAAGAAAAGAGGCTAACACTTATTTAGCTTGGAAGCAGCTCTCGTGAAGAATAATTGTCTGGGATGAACCTCTGTCTTTATGTAATTGGAATCATATAACTGATGGGAGTAGGTTTGATTGGACCTGAAAAACGCATTTAATATATCATTAGGGTATAAAGGGTTTGATTATAGTCTATGAATGATATATACTCTGTGAATTAGAAGATCGAGTGTTTAATTTTTCATAAAACATTTACATTCATTGAAGTAAGTTATTCGGAACCTAGAGACTAATCGAGGATCAATTGTTAAAAGTAGAAACCGGCAGACGCTTTGTCAGCTTGCTGAAGTAATATTGTCTTTATCTCTGCTTTTTAGAGAGAGAAATGACTTGGTAAATCTTACGTTAAGAAGGTATTCTTTATTTAACTTATTCAAATTAGCAGGAGTAAGTTTTTATGGAACTAATGATACAAATTTTTAGTTTGTTGAAAGGAGAAATTTGCAATAAAAGTCAGCCAAAACAATAATTATGCTTCAAAACGTCAAGTTGATGATAGTAGGCGGATAAATTAGTATATTGTAGGTAAATAGAAAAATTGGCACAGGGGAATCTAAACAAGAGGTTGAATACTTTCTGATGGTAAATAGTCTTTCATAGTTAGAAAGGTGATATGATTGTATGCTGATTAATCAAAAAATACTCTTATGGAAACTTTCACAGCAAATTTTGCTGTAGATATACATGAATGATATTACAAATAGTAAACAGAAGTTCTATTTCTTCTTAATAATTGTTAAACGATTTCTAATCAAAACGGAGTAGACTTTTGGGAAAGGATCAAAATTTAAGTTGGTAAATCTCTTGAAGTCTAACTTGACTGTATTGACTTTTTCTTTATAACGTCATGTAGAAAGACACAACGATAATTTCTTCTTGACGCTATGCTCTCTTGCTTTCATATATATTGAATAGTGGATCGTGGTGGCTAGAAAGAAATAAGTTAAAAATTTCTGCTGAACGACAATTGCAATTCATGCGTGGTTTAAGATAGATGTTAAGAATTTCAGTTAAAGAGCTTTAATTCAACACGCTAGCTCTGCAAATTTAAAATATATTTTTTAAAACCACTTTAAAATAATAACAGGAAAATCTGAAAAATAACTAAACGAGATGAAGTTTACGTTTCGGGACCTATATCCTTGTCGCCTGGCATAAAAATCTCCACTTTTCATTTAGCGAAAAGCACAAATATTAAAAACACTTGGAAATACAGGAATAAGAAGGGTCTAAAAAATCAAAAATGAAAATATAAATTGCAATAATTCAAGCAAAAAGACAGAGTGGCGTCACATTCTTAATCTTTTATCGTATCCAAAAATATTTTTGAATTAATTAAGTTAGATTAAGTTTTGTTTGGTAATGTTAGCTTATTTACCATTGATAGGGAACAAACTTTGTTGATAATGGCTGTTTATTCATGAGGTAAGTCTGTATGTTATGATAAACATATTCTTAGTTCAGGAATGTCATGTTTGCAATGCTGATAAGTTAAAACTTGTTTTATGTTGTTAATTATTCCTGATAATGACATGTTAAAGATTTTAAAGTCTCTTCGTAAATATATGTTAAAATGAATCCATGATTACATGTTTGTTAGCTACCTGCTGGTAAATAAAAATTTTGTTTTGGTAGTATTTACTCGTAGTTCAGTATAGTAGTTAGGTTAGGATATGGTAAATTTTTGTTTTATTAAATATTACTATGTTATTGCTAAATTTAAATTGATATTTTACCATATTTATTAGTTTCAGCTAGAAATTTAATTTTCAATTGGTTATTAACCAATAGGCAAGCTTCTCTTTTGTTAAAATTGAATGCTTATACATAGGTTATGTTAGATTTGTTATGATACATTATGTTCTTAGTTCAGGCAATGTTATGTTGGCTTTATTGATAAGTTAAAATTATTTATGCAGTTAATTATTCCTCATAATGAAAAGTTAAAAATTTTAAAGTCACTTCGTAAATACATAAGTGAAAACCATGATAACTTATTTGTTAATTAGTTGCTGATATGAAAAATTTTATGATGTTAGCATCTACTTGTAGTTAGAACCAAATCTCTGACAATAAACGGACACAACTTTTGGATACATAAGGAAGTAATAAAAATACTAATATTTTTTTTTATTTTTCTTGTATTCTGCAAAATAAAAATCTTTCTTCCCAAAAATTTACTTTAAAGTCAGAAGAGCAGAAACTTTGTTAGGCAACTTTTAAAGATTTTATTATTAGTTTGATTTTACTTTCATATTATAACTTTTTAATGACTTTTTTAAGATTTTATTTTTCAGTTTGATTTTAAGTTACCGTTATAACTTTTTTTATTGACTTTTCAAATAATTTACTGTTTTTAAGTTAAAGTTATAGGTTACTAGAAATATATTCAATGTCCTGTTAAAGGTTATGGACATTATTTTCATTATAGTTTTAAACTTACCCTATATATTAATAAACTTTATGTCCAATGTAATTTATGTTTAATTAATAGATTCATGACTTTATTTTCAATGTAAATTTAAATTTAGTTTATATATTTAATAGACTTTATTTTCGATTTGAATATAAAATCTAGGATATAGATTACTTGTCTTTATTTCTTTTGTGATTTTTTAAGTTTAAGGTATAGGTTACTAGATTTAATTTTCCGTCTGATTTTTAGGTTTAGGTTATAGATTACTAAACTTTATTTTCAATGAGTTTTATATTTTGTTTGCTTTTGTTTTGTAATATAAGTTTCTGTGCAAAATTCAGCTTCCAATTCCCTAAATATTTCCTTCTGATTTTCATTTAATTTCTAATACTAGTCTAGAAATAGTTTGCAAAGAAAGTATAAGGCATATTTAAGTTATTAGTTCCTGACCGTTTCGTCCGTAAACCTTGGACATGCTTCAAAGTTTCGAGTTCTGCTAACATTTGAAGTGAATTATATAATTCATGATTTAAAAAATTCAATTAAAATTAGATTTATTGATTTTAGGGCATACTCATATTATCTCTAAATTTAAGTGACAATAAGGTGAACTTATGTAAGTCTGTTTAGATTTTTATGTAATAATGCCTATGGCTGTTTTCAGTTTTTGAGCTTCGCATGAGGAGTGTAAAACTTTGAATGAATGAAAAATTTCATGTATAATTAAAAATTTATATTCAATTAAAAATTTCATCTTTTCTGACAAAAACAATGCATTAAAAAATTCAGAATTATTACTAATTTACATTCTTCTGGTAGCACTACCATTGCGATAATAATAATAATAATAATAAATTAAAATAATAATAATAATAATTATCCTCGACTCATGATAGTAGATATATAATAAAAGAATTAGATAATAATAATAATGGAATTGAAAAATAATAATAGATAATATATAATAATAATAAAAAGCAATAAATAATAATAATAAATAATAAATCAATAACAATAATAATAATAGATAATTCTTACTTGAATGAATAATAATAATAATGTAAATATGCGATAATAATAATATTAAAATAATAAAATAATAATAATAATAATAATAATTATATAATGAGATAATCCATAGATAAAATAATGAATAACAATCTATCGTTTGGCAATAATAATAGATAATAGATAATGTATTAATAATAATATTAATATATAGATAATAATAATAATAATAATTATAATAATAATATCATGTTTGTGCGTGTGATATTAAAAATAATATTTTGTTTGATTATGTATAGTAGTTAATGGTGGAGATTGTTATGTTAAGAGCTGATATAAAGTTGAAACTGCGAATGTTAGTTACTTTGCAGTTGTTGAACAAAAAGCTTTGTTAGTTAATGTAGTTCGTTCGTATGTAAGTTATATTAGGTATGTTATAACACATTATGTTCTTAGTCTATGTGATGTTGGATTTCTTTTAGTGACGTAAAAACTTTGTTAATGTAGCCTTTGTATGCTGATTAGTATGGTAAATGGGCTGTTATGAAATTTCTATTTAAAGTTTTGTAAAATATTACAATGTTAAATTAACATTGCTGTGATGTAGATATGATAGGAAAGTAGGGTAAATTTGACTTTTGACTGACGTTGCTAGTTTCTTTACAGCTGTTAAGCTGTTATCTTTGTTACAATAGAAGTTTATCTGTGCGCACGGTGTGTTATGTTCTTTGTTTAGTTGATATTATGTTAGATTTAATGATGTTAAAACTTTGTTATGTTGGCAAATATTTGTTGGCCAAAATGATGGTTAGGTTAGGTTCCTTGTTTATGTTGATATCTGTTGATAAGCTAAAAACTTTCCTGTGTTACTATACATTTGTAGTTAAATATGTTAGTTTGGTTATGGTATGATAAATACTTTAAAAAAGTTTTGTTACATATTACTATGATAATGTTAAATTGTCAGTGATATGTTACAGATATGATAGAAAAGTAAGGAGTAGGTTATGTTTTGTGATGAAATGTCAGTTACTTTACAGATATTAATCAGCTTACTTAGATAAAGTTGGTTGGCGGTTTATTATTACGTGAGGTATATCGAAAAGGTAATGATAATCTATGTTCTTAGTTCAAGTAATATTATGTTAGCTTTATTGTTAATAAAATCTTTGTTATGATATAATTTATTCGTTGATCAGTATGATAGATAGGCTATGTTATGATAAATTTTTGTTAGATCTTGTTAAATATTGCAATGTTAATGTTATAAGCATAAAAGTATAAAAAATTCAGTAAAACATAAAAATGTTTTAATATATTTACGTTATGTTCATATAAAGAGCTTTTTTTATGTAATGTTTATAAAAAGATCTTATTTTTGTAAAAATATAAAATGTTTTTATATTATTTTATATTGTTATCATACAAATAACTAATTTTTAACACGATATTATACAAAGAAGCATATTTTATATGCTGTTATAAAAATATATTGTCAAGTATGACGTGAAACAGTTAAGCGATAGAGCATGGTGTGTGTGAAGGGGGGATTTAGTAGTTCTGTTATGGTGCTTGTTCTAACGCTTTACAGCCTTAGGGTAAATAAAATACATATTTTTAATAAAAAATAAAAGTAAAAAGATATAAACATAAAACGCTTTAAAATAAAATTCAAAATAATAAATTTTTTTAAATTTAAAGTTTTAAATAATATTATGATACATTATGTTCTTAGTTCAGGCAATGTTATTGGCTTTGTTGATAAGATAAAGCTCTCTTTGTGTTAATTGTTGCTGATAATGATAAGTTAAAGATTTAAAGTCTCTTCGCAAATATATGTTAAAGTAAAACCAAGATTGCATGTTTGTTATTAGTTGCTGATAATTAAAAATTTTACTATGTTAGCATTTACTCGAAGTTCAGCATGGTTGTAAGTTTAGGATATTATATTTTTTTTTATTTTTTGTTATATATTATTATGTTAATGCTAAATTAATATTAATATGTTATAGATTATATGGTTGAAAAGAAGAGTCGGATTAAGTTTTGTATGGTGATGTTTGCTGATTTACTGTTGATAGGTCTGAAACTTTGTTGACGTTAGCGATTTATTCAAACATAAGTTATTTTAGGCTTGCTATGATACATTATGTTCTTAGATCAGCAATGGTATGTTGGCTTTGTTGATAAGTTAGAACCTTGTTTATGTTGTTAATTTGAGCTGATGATGAGAAGTTAAAAATATTAAAGTTTCGTAAATATATCTTAAAGTGAAACCACGATTACATATTTCCTTATTAGCTGTTGATAAATAAAAATTTAGTTATGTTAGTATTTGCTCTCAGTTCAGTATGGTATTTGGCTTGGGATATGAAATTTTTAAAAATTTTATTAAATATTATTATACTAATGTTAATAAATTTATATGTATATTGATATGATTGAAAAGTAGAATAAGATTAAGTTTCTATAAAAAAAACTTAACAAAAAAAAAAAAATAACCATTAACAGCAACTTAAAATATGCTTTTAGAAATATGAATATATCATAATGGTAAAATGACGTAATTGAGTAAAAAAAATATTGGCAAGAAAAGATCAATGAGAGTGGATGTCATTTAACCAAAATTCATTAGAATACAATAGAACAAAATGTTACTTGTGAATGTATTAATCGTACATACAGAGCCATTAGCATCAAAGCCGAATTGATAACGGTGTTTCAAACTTAAAATATCATTGCGTAAAATTGCAATATTAAAAAGTATTTACCTTAGATGAAAGCTTTTTATTACAATAGGTTGACTGCAAAGTTGAAAGGAGTTTCATCAGAGACGGTTTCTCATCACTTTCATCTTCAACTGGTAGAGGTAAAGGTGCTTGTCGTGCTATTTCACCCAATGCTATTAAGCAGCTTAATTGTAGAGCTTTAGGATCACTAATAATCATTTTAACTGTTAAAAAATCGTCGAAATAAATTTATATAAACATTACCAAATAAAAAAATATATATATATGATGGCAGTTTCTATTTGATCTACAAATATAAATCAAGAGACAACCTCAAAAATAAAAATAGTCCATGAATTAATATTAATTAATGATAAAGATACTTTTAAATATAAAATCAATATTACCAAAAAAAAAAAGATTGCAAAAAAAAAAAAAAAAAAAAACACACACACACACACAAACGCACACAACTTGAAATCATTTGAAATAAAAAATAAAATACAACATAAAGTTGCCATTAACAAATTCTGTTTAACTATTATTTTCCAATAATAATAAAAAAGTATTTTAAAAGTTTCTTTTCTCTCCCTGAAAAATTTAAAAATTTGAAAATAAAATTATTTATATTTTCCAAATAATAATAATAATAATAATAATAATAATAATAATAATAATAATAATAATAATAATAATAATAATAATAATAATAATAATAATAATAATAATACAAAAAGGTATAATAATTTTTTTCTTAGCATTTACCTAAATTATAAACGACGGATTCATAAAAAGCCCAATTTTTCATTAACAATGGGTCCTTCTTTCTCAGCGCGTACAGTTTATAGCAAAAACTGTGACCCTGTGCCAAGATGCAACTCTCTTGACTTTCGATGCGCTAAATACAATTAAATGCTAAGTAAAATAGTACCAAATAAATAAGATAATAAATTAAAACTACAAAAAAAATATTATAAAATCACCATAATCACTGACATTGAAAGCTGTTAAAGGTGAATTTTAAAAAAACAGTCTTTTCCCACTTATATCGATCGGAAACAAAAACTTAAAAGCATAAAAATATATGTCAAAATAAAAATTGAAATGTATATTTTTCCATTTGTTTTTCGAAATCAAAACAAAATCATCACTGAACTGAAAAAAAAAGAAAATTAATTTAAACTTACAAGATCCTTAATTTTAAGAATGGGTTGAACTGCTTTCACAAACTGCTGTTCATCTTCGAACTGCCCTGCAACTAACCCAAACAAGTGAGCTGCTACTTCACCATAATGACCTCCTCTAATAATATATTTCTAGAAGAAAGAAAATGGAGTATTTTTTTATTTTAGAACTTTATATTCTATGTATATCATATAAATATTAAGTCAAAAAGTAACATTAATAGAAACTTACATAATTACTAGGTTAAATTTCGAAATCAACAAAGATTAATATTTCAATTTTACTATAATATTTATAGGTCACTCCTATTAATTTTACTTCAAGAAATTAAAATTGTAAACTTTAAGTTTTACATCTAATGATAAGATAAAAATAGAAAATTAAAATAATTAAATAGAAAATCATTAAAATATATATATATACCAGTATTCAATTATAAAAACAAAAATTCTAAACTGACAATATAATTTGATATAAAAACGTGAGTAGAAACAACTTTTAACTAGCTTAAAGGCTATTAACCGAATATTTTTCAAATATTACTTTCAAAATTATTAATAGAATATAGTTTTAATTATTAAAACAAGAAAGAATATTAAATTAAGAAAAACAAATTATATTGGCATAACGTTTTTGGAAATACTATCAGAAAACTAGATTAAAAAAAATAAAAATTATTTAATTCTCCTCACTCAATGTTAATGCGTTAATTAGAAAAAAAAGTGGCGGTAACAATGAAACTCTTACCTAAATTTCTATTAAACAAAATTAAACAAATAGAATAAAATTCTGTCAGTACCTTGTCAAAATAGAATAAAATTCTGCCAGCACCTTGTCAAAATCTTTATTAAAAAAAAAAAAAAGCAACAAGTGTAAAGGAAAGTTTTAACGGAAGCAAATCAGGACTCAGGAAAGACGATAATTACGCCATCTAACTTACTTTAATCCAATCCATTCGATTTGAATACTTTCCAACTAACTGCTTTGGCGCAACTGCAACAACCCGCAGGATCGACTCCAAAGCAAGAGCTGACCATGCATTTGCTGCAATTTCAGCAAAGCCTATATAACGACCTAATGGATTAGACTCTGAAAAACATAGCTATCATTATCTTTAGCTGTAGTAGTAATTACATAATAAAATTGCATATAAAATAATTATTTTAATGACAAACAAATTTATATAATCTTACAAGTTGCTATATCCTAAATACTTATGAATACATAATAATAATAATAATAATTAATAATAATGAAATTACTATATACTAAATACTAATATTAAAATAAATAATAATAATAATAATAATAATAATAATAATAAT
Source organism: Trachelipus rathkii (assembly GCA_015478945.1). Classification (NCBI taxonomy): domain Eukaryota; kingdom Metazoa; phylum Arthropoda; class Malacostraca; order Isopoda; family Trachelipodidae; genus Trachelipus; species Trachelipus rathkii. The sequence goes on along the minus strand of JABUQX010090587.1, from coordinate 57,255 downwards.
AATAATAATAATAATAATAATAATAATAATAATAATAATAATAATAATAATAATAATAATAATAATAATAATATTACCAGCTGATTTTTGCTATGAACTTTCCGATAAGAGGAGAATTTTCCCAATATAGTTGTCCATCTGCTCGTTTCTTTTCAGAAGCTTCGACACTAATACAATGCTCCAAATAAAGCAGAATCTACAAAAATGTGAATAATATTGATTAATATATAATATTCGTTATTCATATTAATCATTCTACCCTACTAAAAATATTTAAACAATACCTGCTCCATAACAATTACTGTAAAGGGTACAGGTTGATTAACAACATCCAGCCATTTCGTTTTCGGAAGGGCATTAACTCTTTCAATAACATATTCAACCATAGCTGTAAAGGGAGGTGTCTGAAATCTTGGAGTGCCATCTTTATCTTCACTAATACTTTTATATAATTGACGTCTTGCTTCAAGCCGAATATCATCTTGACTGAAATATTTTTTTAAATTTTTACTCTACTAATACTTGATAATTATTAAACAGCCTATAGCAAAAAGAGTTAGGGTTATTATTATGAAGGATACCCCTTTGAACTTAACTTCTAAAGTAGGTCTCTTCACTTAAAAAAGCACAAAATACATACAAACACTGAATTGATTTGCTCTTTGAATTTCTAAAAATATTGCAATAATCCTAATTCAAAATTTTATCCAAGTTCTATTTCAATCCTTTAAAAAATTTTAAGAAAATATTTAATTTAATTATGATTGCTTCAGCACTGACTATTTTATCTTATAAAGTTCTGCATCAATAGTAAAACTGCTAATAATATAATCGTTAGACAAATTCAACTTGAACAAAGTCCTCATAAAACTGGAGGTTCATAATATGATTTAATTTTAATCCAAACATTTATTATTTACTATAAATATCATTATCATAAGATGAAAAAGAACAACCACCTAATAAATCTTTAATATCAAAGTTAAAAGTTGACTTTAATTTATAATTTTTTTTTAATTGGCTAAAAAAATGAGTCTCACCTATCTCCAGTAGCAAGCATCAATATAAATCTAGAGGCAACATGATCTGAACCAAATACAGATCCGGCATAATGAACAGCAGTCCTCCTTAACTGAGGATTTTGATGCAAAACATGTTCTGATAAAAGAATGCATAGTTGATCTTGACTGGTAGGAGTTAACTGCTTGCATACGGGAGCAACCATTGAAAGTGCTTCCTGTACTGCTAGTAGCACATCTCCTTCTTCTTTAATAAGTGCATCCATTAGAGTCTGAAGATAATGTAGCTGAGATGTATGAGATATTAAAAGGTTTGGTAGTTTCAATGATAACTTGGCAAGAGCACCATACGCTAATGATCGAAGTCTCGCATCATTTCTTTCCTCTTCAATAACTTTAACTACGCCATTGAATAATAAGGAACCAACAGGCATTAATTTTTCTTTATTAGCTGTAAAGGATATATGATGTAAAAAGGTAACACCTTGTTGCTTTAACTTGCTATTAGAATATGAGCCCCATACACATTCATAAAAGACTTTAAGGGCAAGAGGAGCATAATTAGTAGCCTCTTTTGACTTAAGTAAAAAGGGCATGAGTTTAAGCCTTATCCTTGTGTTGGCAGGATTTTTAAACTTTTCAAAAGGTGTTTTGTCTTTTGGGGTTAAAGTACCTAAAAACAGAACATAAATAGCGGCAATTACAGCTCCATTATTAAAATCAAATGTTGTATCCAATCTTCTTAGACTCATATCGGCAGCATTTGCAACAGAAAACCGAGTGTCAGATGATGCCACAATCAAAGGTAAAGCCACTGAAGCAGGCGGAAGTACCTCAGAACTAAGAAACTTCACAATAGACACTTTAATATTCTCAAGCTCTTCTGGTTTCCAAGTAACTTCGCCACACACTCTTTTGAAAGATGATATACTCATTCCAGCCGGTACGCCTGGAACAGGAGGACCATCCTGTTGTTCCCTATTATCTGGAGGTCTTTGGTGAATTAAAGGTGTGGCTCTATGAACAAAAATAATAATAAAAAAATTATATTTCTGAAAAACTATGACTAAATTTAAAAGGGTTTAGGTTGCTACAAACAAAACTTTATTATTATTTAAAGAGTGAGTTTTTATAGTAAAACATTATATAAATACTTATAGGAACCTGAACATTTGACAACTCAAATTGAAAGGTAATAAAGGATAGATTGAAGGGAAATTAAAGTATTAAAGTAAAACTTCCCCATACTTTTCACAAAATTTTAATAAAGATAATAAATAAACCATAAATTCAAATAGGAAGACCACATTCAAGCTCAAAACTATAAATATGGCAGAGAAATAAGTAAATAACCATTAGATTAAACTCACCCGTAAGGAAGTAATAATACATCTTGCATAAAATCAACAAGAAGCTTAGATATGTTCTCTCTCTCTCGAAGTGTAAAGAGGGAAGCAGTTTTCTCAGGAGTCTCAGGGAATTTCAAATGGGCAAATACTGGCATTATTAAGTGCAAAAGGCTGGGGAAAGAAAAATTAATATATAATATACTATTATTTCCTCCTATCCCCAGATTGGGGGTGAGGTGCGTAGCAACACCCACCAGGAAAACAGAAGTTCAGAAAAAACCAACAATGCACAAGTCGAAAAAAAAGCCCCACCCCCATTTACCGCTCCCCTTATACCCCTAGTGAGAAATCGTCACAATCAGAGAAATCAACCCTGAGGCTTCACGAGAGTGCGACGTACCCTCACTGTAGTATCTCGTCAATGTGAGATTCATCACGTGGGAAAAGCTCACAACCATACCCCCCCCCCTCTCGCAAAACCCTGCCATTCACTCCTGTTATGCACCTTTCTTCTTGCCCCTACCAAACTAACACTCCTATCCTTCAGGCATTCCTTTTACCGACTCAATTCACTTTTTCTTCGATGCTCCAGTCGGTCCAATTAAATAATTCTGCCAAAAATATATATCCACTTAAATAGTGATGGGGTAAATGCCACGGGCATTTAAGAAGAATCGGGCAAAATTGTCCTGCCGGATTATGTCCAATCTTGGGCATTATGATTTTATATGATAGTATATATATATATATTATATATATATATATTATTATTATAATATATTATATATAATAAATATATATTAATATATATAATATATATAATATATATATATTATATACTAATATATTATATATATAATAACTATAATATATCATAAAAGTATATATATATATAATACATCCTTATTATATATTAGTGATTCAATCATTACCCATGGTATCAGTGGATTTTTGATGTAGAGGTGTCAGAAATTTTTGAGTAGTTAGTAATTATCAGATACCTCAAAATCGGAAGATTTTTGCCCATACCCCTTTAACCCCAATTAAACCCCCACACCTATTTTCTAGGAGTCTTTAAATTGATTTATGCATATATAATATATATATGATTAAAGTATATAAAAAGTATATATATCTAAAACTATACATAATTACCCGCTAATACTGCTGAACGTAAAATAATAAATAACACTACTGTTCACTTATACCACTCATCAGTCCTCTGATACCACCCCCAATAGAATTATATCACTATTATAAATATAATAATATATAATAAAATATATACATTATAATCAAAATTCATACCCCCTATATAAATATTAATACATAATAATATAATAATATTATTCATATATATATATATACTCGCTATATATACTACAACATCACAGGACCCACCAAATGGGGCCCACAAGCGGGAAGTGGCCCACACTGAGGTGTGCAAATATATATTATATATTATATATATATATATATTATATAATAGATTATATTACTAATACTACTAATATATATAAATAAATAAATAATATACATAATAATTATATATTACAATATTATATAAATCATATTTATATATATTAATAATATATTATTAATATATATAATATATATATAATAAATAATAAATAATATATAGTACACTACCCTATATTAATATGGGAGCCGCGAAGTGCACGAAAGGTTTTTCAAAAGAAAAGGTCAAGGACGAATGTATATAAGCGGAGGAAGAAATAACGGGAGAAGATCAAAGTCATGCATCAACAATAGGTTAAAAAAAATGAGAAATACAAGAGAGGAAATACTGAATAGAAATACCAATGATACAGGTATGGTGCTTTCCGAAACGATTGAATGTCTGAGGAAGAGTGTGGAGAGAACACTTCGAAAATTCTGTGACATTTTCCATAATATTTTAGCACCTCATACGGAATGATAATTGCAGAGTAAGAATATTTTTCAGCGCTGAAGAAGTTGAATATACAAGGTTGTGTAACTTGTAGGGGATTGCTAGATTATGCCTCATATTGCCAAGAAACAACTAGACGCTCATTTGAATCCTATGTGCGGTTGGATAAGAGGGTTGCATATAGCAAAGAGTAGGTGAATAGCAGTAGAGTGTAAAAGCTGAAGCCTAAATAGGCTCAAGAAGAATCTAATCAGGGATATTATTAAAAGTGTAATACTGGTTGGGAAATTGGATCAAAAGAAAAATAGAGGTGGAGGATAGCGGTGAATTTGAAAAATGGATGGAATTTGTGTAACCCAAAGCGTTTATGGAAAAGGAAATATAAACCGAAAGCGATTGAAGGGACAGCAGTAATAGCACTGAGTAAAAAGGTAGAGCACGGGTCAAACCCGAGGAACCACTCAAAGAGGAGTAGACCTCCGTACATATTGACGTAAACTCCTTCTTACAAGAACAGCAAAGAATCATTACGCAGGTTGTTATTGTAAGATGCAGATAAAAAAGAAGATCATAATTGCTGGTTGGATATTATTTTTGCGTCTCCTTTTACACAACAGAAGTAGAACATCAAGTGACTGAGAGTAGGAATGTTAGAAATGGTAGAGTGCAAGATTAGGAAATCAATGTCAGTATAATAGGAATACATTGATTTAAATTGTATTGGCGTGAATGGCAAATTCAAAAATTTACAAATGTATATATATTAATGAGGGATTAAATTCCTAAACAAATGATTAAAGCCAAAATGAAGATGAATTTGAAATGATTCATATCGTAGTAAGTCTTTCGTTTTTCAATATTTGGATTTTCGATACCGAAACGTATAAAAACATATTTTAATAATATTTGGATAGAACATCATCATGAGAGTATGTTTGTTTAGAGATCTCAAAACATCCCAGGATTGGTGAGTTATGTGGCTCAATATGCCTCCTCTTGAATATGAGTGCATACAAAATGATAATAGTATGACTCAAGAAAATACGAAGTATGAAGGCCAATAATGTAAGAATGGAAATCGGAGACTCGAAACGTAGAGTGGATTGTAGGTAAGTACATCTAATTATGGGAGTTACCGTAGGCAAGGGTAGTTGATGGTCATCCACTTAGTGTGATTCTAATTTGTTTCATTGACGATAGGTGGGTTATGAATGATGAATTAGAGAGGTAACGGCAGTGTGACAGGTAGTGATTCAGAAATGATGCGAGATATTATGAAGTGGAGACAGGGTCTAGCCACTTTTGTCTATATTGGCACATTTCTGGTTTAATTTGATAAAGTTAAGTGGACGATACCTTCTTTTTAAGCAATCTGAATAGTTATTGGTTTAGTGGGAGATGTATGTATTTAATTAGACCATTAAAGGAGGTGTTAAGAAGGAGACGTTCTAAACACAGGCTCTATACAAGTACTAGGTGAAGCAGAGGGAGTCCTGCAGCTACAGCTACATCCGAAGAATCACGGCCGCTTAGAACTGCGCCCTCAGACAGCAACCATCACCAGAACACAAAAGTCGCCATATGAGTTGATAATATTTAGGATATAACATTTGTTGGACAGATAAGAAGGGAAGCGTGACGCTCATATGTATGTGTTAAGTATAGGATAAAGTTTCATATAGGATTAATGGTAGGAAGGATGCCCTGGTGCCAATTAATATTACTCAACTGGTGGGCCTATGTAAAGGAACTTATTAATAACGGTTACTTTGAGAGTGTAATGGGTTTATGTCAAATTGTGAGGAGTAATGTTGTTAACCTGAGATAATGGTCATCATATGATTGAATCAACTATATCCCGGCTTAGTGATACAATATAGAGGGTAATATTTAGATCTATAAAGGTATTTATAACAATGTGATTAGATGTCGTAACTTAATCTTTGGGTGTACAATTAATTAGTATTAGGTATGTTTGAATGTGAAGAATTTTATGTCTATTAAAATATGTTAAGGGATATATTATTAGAGAAGTTTGATATGATTAGTTTGAAAGAAATAGGTATAAATATAATAGAGAATATATAAACTTAGGCGATTACATATTTGAGTAATGTAGGTTTTTAGGTTCATTTATGGGATAAGGATTGGAATAATTTAAAGGTCAGTTTTGAGATTAACTCAGGGAAGTTATAAGGTAGGTTATGTAGTAGTTCCTAGGGGATTTCAAACCGTACTGCGATGAAACCTAAGTAAACTTATAATTAAGGTTATATGATATGAGTATCCAAATTAAAGGAATGCCGGAAGAAAGGAAATGTTAAGAGTTAAGTAGGAGACGAGCGAAGGTGCATTAATTGCAGTGAATGAGGCAGGGTACGTGATAATTAGTGAACAGGGTGGTGGTGTTAGTTATGGTTTTGTTGCTTATCCCAGGGGATGTACCCCTACATGATGATGATTACCAGAAATGGAGGTAACAAATACAACAATTCTCGTGTTAAGAAGACCCTTGGGTGAGAAATTATTCCTGACTGGGAATGAGTGCGTCAGCTAAGGTACTAAAGGCACAAAACACCCGCTTAAGAGGGGGGGCCCCTTCTTTTCAACTTGCCCCTCATGGATCCTTCTACTACTTTTCTGTGATGTATTTTAATTAAAGGTATATACGCGCCCCCATCTGGGGATCAGCGGAAGTAGATATAAAAATAATAACTTAATTAACACATAAATAATAAAATACACATCCGAATTCAATAAAATAAAGTACCAAAATAATAATATAAAAATAATAAAACATAATAATGATAAATAAACCAAAATAATTATTAATTAAATACATAATCATTATAAAAAAATAAAAATAATAACACTAAAATATTATGAATAAAATATTTTATATAATTAATTTATATAATGGGTATAATTTATATATTTTTTAATATAAATATTTAATCATATATATATCTGAAATAAATAATACTCTATAACATTGTAAAGTTATATTACCCTAAGCCGGAATATATACTAAACCCTAAATTATAAAATAAATTATAATTTATATATAATAAACAATAACTTATATGTAATTCTATCAAAACTTGTACCTCTTTACTTGGATCTTACCTTATAATATTAATAGTATCCCAAAGAGAAATGAGAGAATGTCTTATCCATATAACCGCTCGCGCGACGGAGCATCGGTAATAAGATAAGAGCCTCAGATAAGAAAGAAAAACAACCCAAACCTCATATAGACAAAGTCGAAAAAGAAAAGAGCCCAGGGCCTTACAACGCCACTCCCATACTTACCCATTCTGGGGAATTAAATATAGGGAAGTGATATTATATAAAGTGATAATGTGATAAAGAGTGTAACCCTAATTTGCATTTTTCGTTATTAGTAATAATCCGCATTTAATATATGCCGTGACTAGTATAATGAATAATTCAATAATTAATAGGTAGTCCATTTCCATATATACCCTTACTTGTATATTAATACATCTCGGTAATATGAAGATAAGAAAGGAGTACTATATACCTAATAGAATTCTATTTTAATATTGCTTTACTCTAGTACGTATATAATCAGTAGGTTTATTTATATATTTATAATATAATTATAATATATACTCTTAATATATTATATCATATATAATATACTGTCTATGTGCTACGTGACTATATTTAGGTAATAATTATTATTTAGTATTTGCCTAAAAAATCAAATAGATATTGACGATCTAAGATCGTTTATATATAGATTATTATTTCCTTGAATAATATTCAATTAAATAAAAGTGTCATTATCTACTTGACATGATATCCCGCGAGATTAGCGAGAGCGAAGAGAGTGCACCAGTGGTTTAGCCTAATAACTAACGTGAAACTAGAAATTTGAGAAAATCAGTTAAAGTAACGAACGGTTCCACTGACGACAAAGTTGAAAAAGGAGTGAAATCTCTGCCATTGCGTAGAGCCCCCTTACGGTCCTGTTTATACCCTTAAGTGAGAGACTTCAGTTCCCAGTGACCATGAAAAAATCCATAGCCCAAGGGATTCAGCCGAAGAGGAATAAGTGAATGTAGCTTCATGCCCTAAGTGTTATTTGACTCATCGAAATTTTGATGGGTTCATCCACACTGGTGTTGGGGTGAGCTAGCGCCACAGCCCAATACCGTCCACTCTCTCTCTTCTACATAAACCACTTGCCATTCACTCATTATTCATTTTGTAATGCCACCTTCCGTCTCTACTAAACTCAACATTCCCTTTTCTTACAGGAGGGGATTTCCTTCATGACTCAATCTACCTTTTTCTTTCCGGTCCGCAGTCGGTTGAATCCCGGACCCACTTCACCAAACTATACTTACAAGGTATTCTTTATCCAAACTGGCACTAATTATATCCATTATCCTTTTACTCGCTAAAATTGGATCAATACCATCGGGTCAATGTGTGATTAATTCTACACAGAGTTATATTCGTTGTTTAAATTTCATTTTAACTAATAAATCTTTTCTTCAACCAGATTATTTCATACAACATTCTCCCAGAATTAGCAATTAATAAATCCTCAATTTTGAGGCAATTCTAACACTCGCCACAGCGCTAACCATTTGCCGCGGGCGATAAAGATTGTCGTGCAGTACTAAGAAGAGACCAAACATTAGATACCTAAAGGAAGATACATAATAGCCATACTATAAATCCAGACCAATAGTTTTACACGTGAAAGTGGTAAGTTAATCTTAAACAATTATATTCTTTGGAGGTGTGAAAGTGTACGGTACTTATTAAACCCTCCTATTGCATTAAATTAACTCCCTATTTACTTTACTATCTCATTGATCGTAGTCCTTTACATCCACCAAGGATTTAAATTGCACCAGCCTATTCTTCTTCACTTTGATCCACTTTAATTTGATCCACGCATGACTTTCCTACTACACTCAGCCTCATCCGTTCCCCTTTTCGTCCAAACGTGTATCCTAAATTATTTTCATACTCACCCTGTAAATATAATACTTACTGTTCTATGTGTGCTGGACCCAAACTAAACCTGACTTCACACTGCCGAGGCTCCTCCTCACTCACTTACCATAACCTTTACTCTCCTTTACCTCCTTTTACACCAAACCCCCACCCTCTAACCTCTCAACTAATTCTTCAGATTTCGCCCACACAATTTTAGCCAAATTCATCCGCATTGCAATTAAGCAGGGCACCCTCTGCTCTCTTTCTATTCTCCATCATTCTAAATCCAAACTAACCCTGCAACCCTCAATACCTCTAAGTCTTTTCCATTTAACCCCATCCATATACGAAATTAAATAACCAAGGAGACATTAAACATCCCTGCCTCATATCTCCTATTTAAGAAAATTCCACCCCTTTCAAACACTCCATATTATTTCTTAACATATGAGCTAAACTGTCGAAATATCTTTTTGAATATTCCATTCAAGTGGTCATTACCACCAACACTAATATTTATCTCTTAAGACCAACCTACCATTTGAGTTTCCCTATATTCTGTTCAATATGCATCATGTTGCAAAATATCCTTAAAAACCTTTAATATACAATTTATTCTATCTTGCATTTTCTTGAGTTCTTTTTGGGTTCAATGGTAAAATTTGGATCCACGCAACCTCTGCTACTTCTAATGCTCATTGTTCTTCACCAATCAAGTCCCTCAGTCACTTTTGAATGTTTTATAGCTTTAAAAACCAAAATTGTACCAGCATATATCCTTCTTTACAGTCCTCAATAAACTAAAATTCCCCTATAATACTTCAGCTCCCCTTATCCCTCTTACCCTTATTTATAGTGACTATAATCTGCTGTCCCTTAAATTCCTTCGGAATATATAACCTTCCATAAACGCTTTGTTACACAAATTCCAAAGCCATTCAATCACCGTCTCACCTCTATTCTTGATCATTTCACCAGTAATTTATATATGCCTTAGGATTATACCACTTCTCTTTTCAACTCTACCCCTCCTCTTAGCTATATATACCTCATCCCCCAAATTAACCTAGTTTCTTACTTGCTGTCAGCCAATCCACACACATATTGCTATTCTGATATCACCTCTTCATTATTGCTAATATTATTTAATACTCTCTCATGTGTTCTCCTCTACGACACTCTCCCTCTAGTAAAACCAATATTTACAGTTAGCTCGAAGGCTTGCACCATCCCTACTCCATTATTTCTATTCAAGATTTTCCCTCTTTTAATATTCTCATAATTTGACGCGTGTATTTAGCAAACTTTGGTCGTTCTCTGCTGCCTCCTTTAATATAATTCCAATAACTTATTTTCTTTTAAATAAACCTTAATAAATTTTGAAATAATATATATGAATATTATATATATATTATATATATATATATAGTATATATATATATTTATATTTATTATAATATTATTATATTAATAATATATATATATTATATATATATTATTAATAGTATTATTAATAATATATTATATATATATATATATAGAATATATATATTAGATGATATATAATATATATTTTTATTTATTTTATAGATATTATGTTCAAACCCAGTGTCTACTTCCTTTGCCTATTGTGTTCGTTGATATAATAATGATATTGGCCTATGATAAGTATTATATATATGATCATTATACTTATACTAGATATATAATAATATATAGTTTCAAGAATATACATATTATAATATTAATGATATTACTATATAGTATAAATAATATATATATATATATATACTGGATTATATATTATATATATATATATATCATCTTACCCTGATATAATAATATAATAGAATAACCATTTTTGATTTCATGAGATAAAATATAAGTAATATTAATTAAGTTATATATATATAGCAAATTATTCTGTGTTAAGTTTCTTGAAAATACTGTTAAAGATATTATAGGCTCTTAAAAAAAAGAAAGTAATTGCAAAATATTAACGATATATTGCTATGACTTTGCAAAATAAACATTATTTTAGATATCCCAATATATGTCAAAGAAAACACCAAAAATCCACTGATACCATGGTATTGATGAGAATAAACTATTCGACCTGAAAAATATTAAGTTAAGTATTAAATTTATTAATAAGCCATTACATATATAATATTATATATGTTATATGCTATTAATAATATTATTGATATAATATATTAATTTAGAGAATATGTTATATATAATCTTGTTATGGTAGGCTATTTTTAAATCTTTGCAATCCTTTTACTCAATATCCATCCTAGTTCTCTCTAGTAACTTCCACAAAGTAGAGCTAATTTATTGAATCCAAGTTGCCATATTATTAATTTTTATGATATATATTTTATAATATATATTATTAAAAATTCTAAAATGCCCAAACTCCCGCGGATATGCGAAAAGCCCAGGGACGATTTGCACCAATTCTTAAAATGCCCGAGGGCATTTTAACCCATCACTATTTAAGGATGAAATTATATATAATTTTTGTGTTGCTAGTGTTTGGATATATAAATCTGGGATCTGGGAGATCGAAGAAAAAAAGTGAATTTGAAAGTTTTATTTTTAAGAAAGGAAGATGCGCTGAAGCGATAGGGAGTGTTGTTAGTTGTGTTTGACGGAGGGGCAAGCGAACGGAACGAGGGTAGCGCGATACGACCAAAGAGGGACGGTGGGGAAGGTGGCAGGGTTATTGCGACGAGGGGGGGGGGTATCATAGGTTGTGAGCCTCTCTACATTCAGTCGAATGGGAAGTAGTTCGTTGCGACAGTGACGAAGATGGAGCGTGCGACGTCAGCAGTTGAGGGGAGTACGTCCGCACTCTCGTGAAGCCTCAGGGTTGATTTCTCTGATTGTACCTATATGGCTCTTCAGTTACTAGGGGTACTTCAGCGGAGCGGTCGCGAAAAAAACTCGGGGGGTTGGGCTATTTTTTCACTTGCGCATTGTCTTTTCTTACTTCTTTTCTAGGTTGGATGTTATCCAATACATGACCTCACCTCTCTCCTCCTAGAGATTTATCCTCGGGGGAGAGTAGGAGGACAAAAATAATAGTATACTTATATAGTTTAACGCTATTTGCCTTACTCCCCCAGCCTCCCTTGTGACCATCTTTTTATTTATTAAATTGACACAAAGAATAAATATTATGTCCCATTATGAAACATTCTCTTTGGGCACTTCCTGATCAATTGCTTTGCTCTCCTTTCTTAAACACGTTTTCGCAGATGACCAGAGCGCATTACAGAATTCTCACGCCTCTTCTTGTTGATTTTATTGCAAGATCTCCATTATAATTCACCTTACTCCTCTACGCGTGTCTCAGAGTTTTATACATCCTTCTCAATAATTGTGTTTTATTTTACTTACTTACCTCTTTGCCTCAACTTTATTTTTAATCAGTTTCCTTCTTTTATGTTTCCCTGAATGGCTCCTAATGGATACTCTTTCTCTTCCTTCTAACGCCCTTCTACAAATGGCTATTATTCTCACTTATCTTTTTAATAAAGAATTTTGTGACAAAAAGAACCCTCATGGGCGCCGCCGATAAAGATTAACATACGTTATTAAATACTTAAGAGTTCCCTAATTCCAACTCTATCCTCTTTCACTTTTTCACTCTAATTCAATTGAGCTTGACATTCACAAATGATCATATACAGGTATCCTTCCTTAAGAAATATTTCGTACTCTACCATGTTTCCCTTCCACTATAATAAAACATACTCACTCACTTTTTATCCCAAATGGTAATAAATAAATAAGTTGTAACTATGGTAAAGCCTTACACATACTGATAACCCTAATATATCACAACTTATTAAGTTCTATCCTCCAGTCTTATTTCTCAGACTTCTTAATTTCTAATCATATAACTTTTAACTTTATCTAATTAATACCTTTATGGGATTCATTTAGTAGCCAGCAACTCTATGTACTCATGATAGGCTTCCATCCTACTACAGAGCGACCTCTTCGAAAGACCCACATCTAGTTTTGCAACGCCATCGCATCTCCCTCGGTCCTCTCCTTCCCAGGTCCCGTAACTTCTGGGCTGCGCATAGAGCTCATATTCTTCTTTCACCAATCCACGAAGAAAATAGACCAGACGTCTCCGAATACTGCCGTGGCGAAATATGTCATTTACTCTGAGAACAAAGCCAAGCGCAAGAAGCATCGTACTGTGCTTTCGAAGAATGATCTCACGGCACAATGGGCATGCTACCATTATACGTGTTTATCTCGAATGATAGAAGTATTACACATATCCACTGACTATGCATATCTCCTCCGTTCAGCTTACCGCCTTTGTCTTCAGTTTTTTTCCAATTATACAATATATAATCTTACAAAATATATTTTTTGTGTGCTTTTCATATTTTCACACGACGAAAAATTATATTATCTGATATTGAACTGATACTCAAACATACTTTTAACAGTTGCTGAATGCTGCCGATACTGATGAGTCTAAAGAAGATTCGCATTACAGCATTGATGTTTTAATAATGGAGCTTGTAATTGCCGTATTATGTTCTGTTTTTAGGCTGGTCAAACTTTAACCCCAACAAAAGACAAAACACCTTTTTTTGAAAAGTTTAAAATCCTGCCAACAACCCAAGGCCGATTAAGGCTTTAAGTAAACTTCCATCGCCCCTTTTATACTTAAAGGTTTCATACCCCAACCAAGAGGCTACTTTAATTTATCGCCCTTCTCCCCCTCGTTGCTGCTCTTAAAAGTTCCTTTCATCGAATGATGGTAAAATCTGGGCTCATATTTTCTTAATAGCAAGCCCGTCCATCTAACCGCCATTTCACAAGGTCGTTACCTTTTTCGACATCCCCATATCATCCCTCTTACCCTGCTAATTATACGAAGAATTTAATATTCTAAATCCCCCTGTCGTAGTGTTCCACTATATTTTATTCAATAGGAAACGTCATGTTAAAGTTTATTGAAAGGAAAGGAAGATGCCCAAAGGCTCCTGATGGCCCCGAGGACTTCGTCATTACGCGTATCGTGGCCTCCTTGCCATACGTTCCTCAATGGCAACTTTTAGGAATTCCAACTTACCAAAACCCTATTTCCAATGTCTTCATAGGCAACATTCTCGCCTTACGTTTCCATACTTTCAGACTTCTATTAATGTGACTTTGCCACACATATACTCTCAATGAACACCGGAACGGAGCTTATGTGCTCTCCCCACTCTTACTTCCCGATGACCAGGATAAGGGCACTTTTCATGCGGTGCTTCCCTTGTATAATCACCCCTATCACACGTTGCTATACACTGACATCCCCTCACTTAATCAGTTCCCTAAGCCTTCAACTACATGTCATTTTTTTTCCTCTATTACATAACTTATTCCCGTTTTTCTTTAGCAATCCCCCAATAAATTCCTCAGTATTTAAGGATGGACTTCGACTTTTTGCAATTTCTGCCTATTGCCGGACAACTGCGCTTATTGGGTGTCGAGAGTGCGAGTGGGTAATCCCTCTACCCTACTAAGTCTACTACCAAATCTACCCGATAAGGGCCGAGCTTTGTACATGCGGCTGCGACCATAAGAGTTATACCGAGAACTCATTTTTTTAGGCCAAATATAACAAACAAATAAATCCTAAGTCCTAAAGCATTCTGTCTGGCTGACTTTACACTTTAATAAGAAATCTATATTAGTGATGGTTGGGGATTAATTTTATGCATGCTTAAATAAAGCGATGAAATTTAAGATCTAAATAAATTAATTTTTAATTAAGCCTTTATATGTTTTCATAATCTGATTGATTGATATCTTTCATTATTAACTTTATTATATTTTCCTTTACATGATTTTCTCTTTTTCATCATGTCTTCTTTAGTGAGGACTTTTGTATACAAGTCTGAACTTATATATATTTGTCTTATATCAGATGTATATTTATATGCCCTAAGTTTAATTTATTTATAGATAAGGCTGAATCTTTTATAAAAAGCATCCCCACAAAAATAAGTTTATCCCCAAACGATGGGTCATACAAATAGTATCTATGCATCCATTTCAATTATTATTTTTTTCTTTTTTCTAAATAGGATTTTTGATCTTACGAAAATTGGTTTTGACAAAAGAGAGGCTTGAAAAAGTCAAGAGACAATTGGAAGATTGACAAAAAAATTATTTAGAATATATTAAGCTAAGAAAAACATATTTATTAACATCATTTTTTTTAAAGGGAGAGAATAATTCACCAATAAGACTGCCAAGTCCATTCCCAAGAACTTTCGCTTCTGTTTGTATGTTTTGTGCCTTTTTTTAAGTGGAAGAGACCTACCCTTTAAGAAGTTTAAGTTTTCAAGGTGATTTCAAGGTTATGCTTACCCTTCATATTCTAATTTCCTTTTACACATTCCTATAATCACCACCAAAACAGTCTTTTGCTCTATGCCTTTTACTTTTCACCATTTGTTTTAGGAAATCAAGAGTTGATCAGTATATTATGGTACGCAGTTAATTAAAATTAATAATGTACCTATTTGAATAGCCTCTATCATGTCTTTCCCAGTCGAAATTTTCTTTCAGGACTTATACTTGCTCGGCTTTGAAGCAGCCAGCCAATTGACCGGTTCAAATTGTTCTACTTTTCATAAAAGTGGTATTATGAGTGGAGAGTATATTATATAAACCGATGGGACTCACCTCCCTCTAAAACTATTTACAAGATGATATACTTGATCACTCCTCCCTTCTTTAAATCCACAGCAGAGTTCAGTTCGAAGGGTGATGTGAGCACATTTGGTACATTGTTCATAATGCAAAAGAGAAAAAGAGTGATAATTATGATTTTGTTTCTGCCCTCTCTCCCCGAAAAGGCTCCGAATTACGTTACTCATCGGGAGATTTGAAGGCACTCTCTTTGTTCGTAGACATGCGTAAATCGTTTTCTAAAATACATTCCTTTTCTGTCAATGAAACACCCACTTTTCTCAAGAGTCCGCTATGTATAATTGTGGATCGGTTTAAATTTCAAATGGTAAATTATTTGCTTTAATTTAATCAAATACTCTTTTATACAAGTTATATGTTAGAGGGGTTGTAGAGTGAAGTGTATCATTTGTGTTGTGGTGTTAATTATTCTCGCAAAATTAATCGAGGAATAATATCATCAAATTGTTATTAATCAACTTTATTAACCCCTTAAGTATAGTTTATATTTTCCATGCATTTTGAATCTGCGGAAATTTTTGTGAGTACTTGCCTGAAATATATATTTTACATTACTTGCTTATAATACTAGAAGCATAAAGTAATATCCTTAGCTTTTTCGAACTTACGCTTTCTAACCAAAAAGAAAGAAGTAAAACACTGTAGTCACGAGAACTTGCGTTCTACTATCGGAATCTTACTATTTGAGAGACATACACTCTTACTATATTATCCCTCTTTACTTTTATCGGAAATTCAGTTAATTACATAGTCATAACTATTAAAAATACCATATCTGATACAATCAATTCGATTAAGGTGAAGTCATCTAAATACAGCATATGAATATCCAGTTAGAAAAAGCTCAGGTGATAAACGTAGATTTTAGTGTATTATATTATTATACATGGTATTTATTATATTATGTTATTTATATATCGTTATTTAATTCTTCATAGTACTAAAGAATCATTATAATTACTATAATTAATATTTGATTTAATATATAAATTACAATTAATTTCTGAGGGTTACTCTATCGTATTAATGTGCATTGAGTATGGTAGAAGTCTATAACATTCATAATCCATACTTAATACTCTTACTTATTGTTACTATATTACATATACATGCTTAATTTTATATGTAATGTATTAATTACATAAGTATTTATAGATATATTTTAATAAATTTTTCAATAAGTTTTAATATTAATATATAAAATTTGTTATTGTTATTAATTCAAAATATTTATTATTTATATTATCTATATTATATTCGCATTATTTTACTTATTGAAATAAATACTAACTATCAGCTATTAAAAGATATTATTAATGTTAAGTCTATAGTTTTTCATGAGTTCTTTAAGATCCTATAAATAAGGTGTTCGATGTTATAATTTATTCTAAGGGCTTTATGCTGATAATTTAGGCATGACTAAAATATTATGCATTATATGAGTTCAGTCATTACTTGACTTTTATGGAGTTTTCGAGATTTAATTAGCGGTTTGTATTGGCAGTAATGTCGCCAAAAATATACACAGTATGTTTATAAATTATACTCTTAATGTTGTGATTAAAGTTCCATGTTTTCAAATCGAATTAGGATTGGATTTTAAGTTATAAGTTTAGTATAGTGCCGTATTTAATATACTGTTTAAATTATCGTTCTATTCTATACTTGTATAGTTCTACTTTATTGTAATATATTAGCTTATCCGCTTTGAATTAACTTTATTCCTATTTTACACTTGTAGTCTTTTTTATTTTTTTTTAATTAAATGAATTACTTTTGACAATAAATATAGGTCCTGACTGGTGAGCAGGCTATAATTTATATTTATTCATATCTATTTTGACAATAGGTTGACTGACAGGAATATTTATTCTATATTTGAGTTTAATTTTTAGTTTAAATTAAGAATATATATAAATATACTATTATTATTATTTTTATCTCCCTTTGGTTAACCGCCCACTTTTTTATGACGTAGAATTTAACGTCATTAAACATTAGTGTTGGTATGTGTTGTGAGGTTAGACGTATTGCTCGTTAAGGATTGTGAGGAGTGTTTATTTTGTATGATTGTGATCTAGTTTTCTGATGTATTCCAAAAACCGTGTTATGCCATGGTGAGGGTAATTTGGTGTATTTGTTCTGTAATGTGTAATTTATTCTTTCTTGTATCGCCGTTATTAAATAATTAAGTTAAGCAATGAATTTTATTCTACTACTATTAATTATATTTATTATATAATAATTATTATATAGTATGAATAATAAAATATATTCCGAGTATTATATAGGCGCACTTAAGCTTAGTTAATAAGGCGATGTTTCTTACTCACAGTTTATTA
Source organism: Trachelipus rathkii (assembly GCA_015478945.1). Lineage (NCBI taxonomy): Eukaryota > Metazoa > Arthropoda > Malacostraca > Isopoda > Trachelipodidae > Trachelipus > Trachelipus rathkii. The sequence goes on along the minus strand of JABUQX010090587.1, from coordinate 38,906 downwards.
TTTATTAATTGCTTATAATTAATTTATTTTTACAGGAAAATGTCCAAGCAATAAACGTCTTGCCATAGGCTGCTTTGATAGCCATAATAATTGCTTCAGTGACGATCAATGTAAACCGGGATACCTCTGCTGTTCGTATGGCTGCAATCACAAATGCTTAAAAGTTGTATAATTAAACATGTATTAACAACTCAATTGCATCTAGAAACATTTCCCACATATTTAAAATTAATTTATTTTATATCATGAATCTTAATTTAAATTTGAAGATATTAAAGTAATTGCTAGTTATTAAAAAAAAAATTGCAAGTAAAAAAAATGTATTAATAGATAGGCTTTGCATAAAAATATTATAGAAATATTATTGTTGAACTAAAAAAGAAAATAAAACTGTCAATTATAACAAAATTTCTTATTTCCTTGATGAAAAATCTCTATAGTGTTTTTCTTTATCATATAGAAACCGAAAAGAAAATTCAATTTTTATAAATAAAGAATCTGAAATACATTTTTTGGAACAGAATTAACATATTTTCGGAATATAGTATTAGATTGTTTCACGAATTTGAAAATAACGATAATATGAATAGTTGAGTCTTTGTCATGAGCAGAACGAGAACGTTGAGCTTTATTTTTTTCTTTAATTTAGTAATAAAGGAAAAGCCATTTTTCACCTCCTCATCAGATAAAATCGTCTACTTTATGCGCTCGATCTACTCTTAGAGGAACACTTTAGTCGCATTATTAACAATGGTCAACAAATTAAAAATAAATTTGCAGAACTGAAACACAAGTAGGGGAAATTATTTTTTTTTTTTCTTAACCTGAAAATCACATTAATTTTTCTCTATTTCGCCAGGTTTTTAGTTACGACCCTTCAAAAATAACAGGAATACTTTTAACTTTTTGATCTTAATGTTACATAAGTTGATCATTTATAATATGATCACTTTTTACATGTCTTTTTGAATTAATCATCATCTCAAAATCGAAATTTATATTAATATATACCTGTATCATTTCAGAAGTTAAAAAAATTTAATAAAATTGTGTCTGCATTTTGATGAAATTGGCGTTTATCTTGATTGAGAAATTGCTTTCTTCTTTTATGTACTGAAAAGTAGTCTTCTCTTTTCAAGATGCTACGTTGTTGTCTGATCCTGTTGTTGTTGTTGTTGATGTTGTTTGCTGTTATTTATCTGTTGCTGTTCTTGTTGTGTTGTTGTGTTGTTGTTGGTTGTTGTTGTTGTTGTTTGTGTTGTTGTTGTTGCTGTTGGTTGTTTTGTTGTTAAATATCATACGATCAAGTAAATGAAACAACTATACAACCACTTTTCTTCAAAAATTCCTCTGAACATATTAATGTTAATTTTACCCATTAACATTGTAATATTGAAACTAAAACAAAAAATACAATCATCCTAAACAAAACCTGGACTTGCAAACTACTAAACAATGAACTAAAATTAAAAGTTTCAACTACCAGCAGAGACGGCATCTAGCAATCTCAAACTTATATCAACAACACCCAACCGACTCAAAAATATTTATTATTTTTATCTATAATTCCTTATGTTATTATTTTATGTATATTATTTATTCCTAGTATGTTATTATTTATGTATTATATATTATTTTATTCATATTTCTAAGTCATCTTCTTCTATCTTTAACCCTTCAGAGCTTCAATAACTATAACAACGCAACACAAACAGCACAAGACTATAACAAAGTTATAGATACATACTCACAATACTTATAGACACCTTAGCTTTAAATACATTAGCTCATCGATGATTGCATGGCTAATGTATTAAGAAAGTGTCTATCCAATTATGTGTGTGTGTGTGTGTGTCGGTTGGTGTGTTTAACTTTGTGATGTGGTGTGTTTGTGTGTGTTGTGTGTGTGTCTTCGTGAATATAGAATAATGTTCTGCAAGGTTTTTTATATTCATAAAGACATTATTTTAATATACTCATCTTGAAATAATATTATAATTATATATAGTAGTTAATTTAATAATAATAATAATAATAAAATAATAATAATAATAAGCAATAAGTATTATTGACTCGTTGTGTGATATAGTAAAGAGTTATGAAGATTGCTATGCCGCTTCTGCTGTAAGTGAAACTTTTAACTTTTAGTACATTGTTGAACGAATGCTGTATGTCAGTTAGGTAGGAAGAGATGTATTTTTTGTTCATTTTTCAATATTACAATTTATGTAAAGATTAACATTAATATTTTAGAGATATGTTTGAAAAAGTGTTGTATATTTTCATTTAACTTGAACGTATGATATATTAACAACAACAACAACAACATGCAACAAAACAACAACAACAACAACTAACAACAACAACAAAAACGACACCATCAACAACATCAACCAACAACAACACAACAGCAAACAACGAAACGTAACATATTTCAACAACTCAACAACAACTCAAAACAACTTGCAAACAAACTGCAAGAAAAACAAAACAAACCGCACCATACGTTCAAACTAACAACAACATCAATCAACTGCAAAAATGCAACAACAAGAACGCGACCATTTCAACAAACAATTCTATACAAAGAATTTACTTTTTAATGTTATGTTCATACAAAAACAGATTATTTATAATATTGACCATGAACCAATAGACAATGGACTCAATAGCTCAATAGATCAATAGATCATGGAAGGTTAGGAGGGTAGTTGGATGATAGTTTGATTTACTGATTTACTGATTTACTGCTTTAGGGTATGTAAAAAAACGCAAATATTTTAAGTTATAAACAAAAATAATAAAAAGTTTTTGAGATATGGTATATACAAAATATGACTTGAATCTCAATAGATCAATAGAATCACCTAATCAATGGATCACGAATGGTAGGAATGGCCACAGTTGATACTATTTACGATGATTGTTAGCTGCTTATGCGTAATGTAAAAAATGCAATATTTTAAATATTATTAACATAAAAAGAATTAAAGTTTTAGTTAAAAAAACCAAAAATGTTTAAGCAAAGAAAAACAAAACAAAATAAATTTTATACGTAAAAAACAAAGCAAAATAAATAAATTTATATAGGAAATAATATATGTTTAAAGGAAAACAAAAACCAAATAAAATTACAGACGTTTTCCTCTTAAATTTTAAACATTTAAATTAGTTGCATTTGAAATCATAGACCAATACCATCAACATAGATGCAATAGATCACTGGAGTGAGTGCTATAGGTGGGTAGGACCATGGTAGTATTGACATAACTGCTTACTGATTACTGATTACTGCCTTAAGGGTATGTAACAATGCAAATTTTTTACGTTACTGTAACATAAAAATGTTTAATTTTTAGTAAAACAAAATGTTTTAAAGCAAATAAAACAAAATTAAATAAATTTAAGTCAAAAAGTAGGTATTTTTAACGAATAAAACAAAATAAATAAAAGTTTTTTGGCTATGTTATACAAAAATATGAATGAATCAGTCAGGACACATAAGATACGGACATGCGGTAGGAGTCATCTTGAATGGCTAGATTTTTGATTATACTCTGATTTTACAATATAACTGCTTCGCGAGGGAGTACTGCTACACAAATAAACTGCACAAATTTTAACGGTATAAAACAACATAACAATAACAATTAAATCTTTATCTTCAGTAAAAACAAAAGTTAAAAGCAAATAAAAACAAAAAATAAATAAATTGTATTATGGTAAAATAAAAACAACAATAAAATAAACTATTATTTCGTATTATTTTATGTAAAAACATAATGTTTAAAGAAAACCAAAATCAAAATAAATAAAAGTTTCTTGTGTATTATACAAAAAATCACTTGAATCGAATAGAATAACTAACAATAGCCTCAATAGGCAAAGATCAATAGATCATGGAAGGTAGGGAGGGTAGTGGATTGATAGTGTGGTTTGCTATACTATTTACTGCTTTATGGTCAATTTACTAATTTACTGCTTAAGGTATGTAAAATGCCAAATTTTTTTAATATAAACATAAAAAGAATTAAATTTTTAGTAAAACAAAAATGTAAAAAACAAAACAAAAACTAAATAAAGTTACAAAATTATCTTTATACAAAAATACTGACTTGAAATCAATAGATCAATAGATTAATAATTCAATAAAGGCAGGAGGTAATGGAGGGCAGTTGATTTACTGATTTTACTATAGAAATTTACTGCTTAGTAGTAAAATGCCAAAATTTTTTAGAAAAATGCCAAGAATTTTAAGTTATAACATTAAAAAGAATCTAAATTTTTTAGGTAAGGACAAAAATGTACATAGCATGGTGACTAGAATAATTAGTTTATCCTAGTAAAGAGAAAACAAAAATAAATTTTTATAGTAAAAACATAATGTTTAAAGAAAACAAAACAAAATTAAATAAAAGTTTTTGTGATTTGTGTAATGTTATACAAAAATATGACTCTTATCAATAAATAATTAGATCAATACTCAATAGCGGTCCAGTAGATTCAATAGTGATCATGGAAGGGTAGGAGGTAGGCTGGAAGGTACTATTTACTCGCAATTACTGATTTTATGCTTTAAGGTGTATGTAAAATGCAAATTGTTTTAAGTTATACAATAAACATTATCATAGATACAAAAATTCCAGGATATCCAAAATGTTAAAAAACAAAACAAAAATAACAATAAAATTTTGTACTTATTTCTAATAAGATTTCACCAAATTACCAACGGAGATTGTGAAGCATGAACCATACAACCCTCGGGGTAGGAGTGGTAGTTTGATTACTGATTTTACGGTCATTTACTGCTTTAAAGTATGAAAAATGCAAATTTTTTAGTAAAAATGCAAATTTTTTAAGTTATAAACATAAAAAGAATAAATTTTTAGTAAAAACAAAATGTTTAAAGCAAATTAAAACAAAATAAATAAATGTTTTATAGTAAAAATAAAACATAATATAAATAATTTTTATAGTTAAAAACATAATGTTTAAAGAAAACAAAAAAAACAAATAAAAAATTTACGTTTAGTTTATTATTACAGATATGACTTGAATAATCAGATCGATAATCAATTGTCAATAGGCTCAATAGCATCAATAGATATGGAAGGGTTGGGGTAGTTTTGGATGATTAGTTTTTTTGGATTTACCTGATTACTGATTTACTGATTAACTGCTTTAAGTAATGTAAAAATGCAAATTTTTTTAAGTATAAACATAAAAAGTAATAAATTTTTAGTAAAAACCAAAAGTTTAATAGAAACAAAAAACACAAAATAAATTAAAGTTTTGTTATATTATACAAAATGATACTTGATAATTAAGACAATATATCCAATAGGATCACATAGATCAATAGATCTGGAAGGGTAAGGAGGGTATGGAGGCAGTTTATTTATTGATTTACTTTTACTAATTTAAGGATGTAAAAATGCAAATTTTTTAGTAAAATGCAAAATTTTTAGATATAAACATAAAAAGAATAAATTTTTAGTAAAAACAAAATGTTTAAAGCAAATAAACAAAAAATAAAATTTTTATAGAAAATAAAAAACAAAATAAATAAAATTTATAGTAAAAACAAATGTGTAAAGAAAACAAAACAAAATAAATAAAGAAGTTTTTGTGTTATGTTATACTACAAAAACTGACTTGAATCAATAGATCAATAGATCAAATTGATGGGTTCCAATATATAATTTGTTTTAATGTACCATGAGCTTAGCCGTTTCAGAGTTACGATTGATGTCAATATTTAACAACTCGGTCTGAGCATAAATTATATAATATATTTAAGTATATATTAGTAATATATATAGGAGGGTAGTGATCTAAATAATATTACTGATTTTATACATGTGTAAGCTAGGGGCTGTAATTACTGATTTACTGATGTACGGCTTTAAAATCAGTATATAAAATCGTCAAATTTATTATTAATGTACTAAACATAAAAAGTAATAAATTTTTTTAGATAAAAATTACAAAAATGTTTAAGGAATTTCAAAATACATAAAAATATTAATATAAAAGTTTTGTGTTTATTATTATATAACTAATAAAATTAATGACTTAGTAAATTCAAATATAATCTAATTATAGTATAATCATAGATCAATAGATATCAGCGAAGTAGCGCTATGAGTAAGGTATGGAGGCAGTTTGATGTTACTGAATTTAACTAGCTTTAAATGATAGTAAATAATAATGGCAATAAATTTTATTTATTAGTTAATAAATAATTAGTAAAATACATACTTACAAGCAAAATAAAACAAATAAATAAATTTTTATGAAAAACTGAAATTAAGAACATATAATCTATTAGATCCAGATAGCGTAATAGCTAAGAGAACAGAGAAATATACAGTAGGAGAGTTTAAAGAAACAAAACAATTATAAATAAAAAAAATCGTAAAGTAATATAAACAAAAAATGAGCTATTATGATCTCTAAAAGTTGAATAAAAACTAGTTTTTAAATCATTGAATCTCTCTCTCTTTCTAACTCTCTCTCTTTCTCTATATATAGCTCAAATAGATGTCATTAAGATACAATAGATCATGTAAAGGTAGGAGGGGGCTGTTAATAGCAGTTGATTACTGATAGATTTACTGCTACTTTATATAGTATAATTATATGTAATAACACAATAAATAATTATTATAATTAAAAAATATGACTTGAATTCAATATAGATCTCACAATAGAGTAATAATAGAATCCTATAAATAATAATCATATTTATAGATCATGGAAGATAAAACTCTCTTACTTTTATCCTTCACTCACTATCTCTTATATATATATATCATAATAATAGTGTTGTTGTTTTAAAAATACCCTCCCTATCCTATCCATGATCTATTGATCTATTATCTATTGATCTATATTTGCATCTATGATTCATTCGTACACCTGTTATCAAATGTATGTTTACATAACTACCTAAAGCAGTTAACTCAGTATATCATAAACTGCTCTTCCAGTACCACCCTCTCACCCTTCCAGATTATATTGATCTTACGATCTCTAAATTGAGCTTATTATATTGATATTTAATCTATTTATTTACAAGTAAATTATTTGATATAAGCTGTTAGAAAAAGTTGAAATTTTGTAGTTTTAACTCTAACTCTCCCAATAATATCATTTATCTTATCTTAAAAATTTACATATTGTTTCTTCAATTAAATTTTATCATAAAAATTTAGTTTTTTATGATTAAGTTTATATATTTATTTTATACATATATAAATAATAAATAATTTATTTATAATAATTATTATGTAATGTTGTGTTTTTATCCATAATAATTTATAAAAAATAAACTGTGATATAAAAAACTCTAGCTGGTTAATAATTAGTTAATCGCATAAAATAATAAATAATTAAATTGCAATATATTGAATAATAATAATATAATATATATAAACCTAATGAAAATAATGCAATATTAAAATATTTATCCTCACTCACAGGTAAATAAAGAATCTTATCAATCACATATTAGAAGACGTGAGACAAAAAACTGGAAAGGAGAAAGAGATCGCTCCAGTAGATAGAGCTAGTAGGAAATCTCTTCACAGATTTTGCTTATAATAATACTACAAAAAATTTTATTAGATCTATTATGATAGGGAAAGGGAATGACAATCCCATTTGATCACTGTATAACTTAAAAAAAAAATATTTATTTTAGACAGGGACTTAAATGTAAGAGTTCTCATGTTGCAATGAATAGAAAAAAGTCAAATTGTGCATTTACTACTCTAAAATACGAAATAAAATCTAGGAAGATCTAGTAAATTCACAATGATTAAAAAGCACAGTTAATCAAGTAATAAGTACACGTTGAAATCAATAAGTTCGATAGTGAGGTCAAACTACCCTCCTACCCTTCCACGATCATTAATTGATGCTGAGTCTACTCTTTTATCATTCTGAGCTATTAGAATTTTTCTTATCCTCATTTACATTATGTCATTTCATCAAAAACTAGAAATCTTTTCTTCTATCAATAAATTCACATGTATATCTGTTAGCACTGAAAATTTCATCAAAATTAACTTTTTTATTTCTTGTGCGCTATTTCGATGCTTTGAGCCTTTTGAAACACTTATTAGTTTCTGTTGTACTTGAGATAAAAAATTCTCAGTTTATTTCATTTTGTCTCTTTATTAACTCTCTGGCTTACACATTTATTTCATTCAGCAATATATTTATTTCTAGTTGACCTTTAGTACTCTCAGGGTCATTTGACTCTGCCTTTGGTATTTATAAGGAAAACGATTCTGTCTTATATTCTCATCTTGAAATTTAAATATTCTATATTATATTCTTTTTATTTTCATCTTGGTTAGTCTTAGACAAACCCATATCTAAAAGTTTTAGAGCTCTAGCCTTTCTCCTTTTTACTAAAAAATTTATTCGCGAATTTTTATATACCCTTAAATGCTCCATAGTGATAATGCTTGTCTTAATTACTCCATCTAGATAAAAATCAAACGCTCAATCACTTATTCTGGCCCCACTTACCTCCACTACTCTCATCTCACTGAATTATTGATTCTATCGAAATATCTAGTACACTTGTATCTATTGACTCTACCTTTCCAATCAAGCTCCGCTCTCACACCTCTCACTTGTCCACACCCCCGTCACTTCGACAAACACAGCCGCACGCCGCCTCCGATCCTCCCCCCCCCCCTTATTTTTATAATCACCTTAATCCTACACTATCACACTTTGACTTCTACATCTTGTTATTTGCTCTATCTCTAATGTATCTTTGAAAACATTTTCGTGTTTCTTCAACATCACAAAATATTTTATAGATTTTCATCTGGTAACTTCACTACACGTATCTACAAGTAGAGCTCTATCATTTTGGGCTTTTCACATACCTTAAACGGACAGAGTCTTAACTGGCCAGCGGCTGATATAATCCAGATTTACACTATTCTAGAAGTCACAGATTCATAGAGTATCTATTCGCATCCTCTAACATAGACCACCTACCCTCAACGCGCTCCGAACTTGATGGATCATTGATCTATTGGACGCTAGGTTCGATATTATCTACTTATTGCATACTATTGATTCAGTCATAATTTTTATGGATTACCAAACACGTCGACGAGGAAGAAAAAGGAATAGAGAATATTTTTGTTTGTGCCTACGATTAACGTCATGCTCTCCAAGCTTCCCCTTCTCTTTGTGTGAATCTATAACACTACCTTTTTACTCTTTTATTATGTTCTTTTCTATTTATATCTAGCTTTCTTTTACTAAAATTACAGACATACGTATCTAATTATATTTCGGTTACTTGTGCGTTTTTGAACATAGTTGGCTTGCGTTCTTCTTCTTTGCAATAAAATACTATAATATCTGGTTGATTCCTGCTAGTTGGTTTCTGTCTTTTTAGATCTACCTTTAAACATATTATTTCCTTGCAACATTATACTTAAAAAAAAATTGATCTTCTCACTTGCCACTCTATTCTTATACACCAACACCTTTAAAACTCACGTTAAACCCTAATTGCCACGATGACTCTATCCAAATTTCATACATATCTATCCTCCTACTATATACTCTATCATCCTCTAATCCCATTCTATTTTTACATTCTGCAATTATGCCTGTCTTCAGTCTTTAATCTTTCCATTTTATTCTCGTCTATTTATCTATGATCTATGATGCTATTTGATCAAGTCATAGTTGTAGAATATAACACCAAAACTTTTATTTACAGGATTATTTATATTAGAGCTTTCTTATAATCTATATTTTTAAAAAAATATTCATCGATCTTTTTTTAACTAAAAAAATTTTCTATTCCTTTCTTACCAGTTTTATAAAAACTTTAAAACAATTGCTTATTTATCTATTCATATCGTCTCTTAATAGCTATGTAAACGATTCTACTGTACAGATCTTACATACTCTGCAATAAACTTAGACTACAAACGATCCCATTTACATACATCCTCTTTTGCCCCTATTTATACATATATTGGAAACAACCTAATTGAACTTGATCTTGATGACATATTGCGCATCACATCATCCAACATTTTTGATTGACGTATTAAGTGGGGTGGCCCAAAGGAATGGATAGTTCTGTTTTAGATCTTAAATGCAGATCTAATACCTCCCATTTATAACTTTATATTTTTATATCTTTTTTTGCTTTTGTTTTCTTTAAACATATGTTTTTTACATTAAAAAATTTAATATAATTTTGCGAAGATAATATAACGTAAGTGTACCACAAAGCCCTTGTATGGTATTTATTTGTTTTATTTTGCTTAGTAACATCCTTTCTTCATTATTACTTTGAAAATAAGGTTGTTCGTTAGTTTTCTCTGGGTTTCACCGGCTTTTGGACAGGGTCGATAGTAACTTACAAAATAATGAACGATTCTTTTTACATAAAAACATATTCGTGTATCTTTCTCTAATTCCTATCTGACTTCCTTAATACATATATGCCCACATATTTAGATGAGCTTTACTCAAGTCCACATTACTAAGCGATAATACATTCAAACCGCTCGGACAGCATTAGCTCCCGACGCTACACACCTCTCCATCAATCATCCGCATTAATCTCATATCGCACCTCTTATTATCGAACTCGTCATTTATTTGTAGTATAATATAACACAACAAACTTTTTATTAATATTGTGTTTGCTTTTGTACTTGACACGACTTTTACGAGTTATTACTATGTGATTGACTATAAGATTTATTTCTTTTATGTTAAACTTTAAAAATTTTGCATTTGAGCAAATTACCCACTTCCAGTTGCTAGTTATATTCAGTGCCTCTCTCTTTCCCCACCACCTCTGTTTATGTGGAATAATATTACCATGTTCTATACTTACTGTATATTCCTACAGCTGATTATTATAAACATCCTCACGCACTATTCAAAAGCCTGAGTAAATCAGTTAAACAGAAGATGCTACATCATAATTTCGTCTCTCAAATTTGCCGTGACCTCCTACCCTTCCATGATCTATCATTCAGAGTGACCTAGAAGCTATTATATATTTATCGATTAATCTATTCAATCAATTGAGTTTGTGATAAACATAACACAAAAACGATTACTTATCACTTCCCTCCTTGTTTTTGATTTACTATAAGGCTACATTATGGCTTCCTTTAACTATAAAGATAGAGTGGTATTTATTATTTTTTATTTTTACCATAAAAAATTTATTTTGTTATTTTGCTTTAAAACATTTTGTATTTTACTAAAAATCTTATTCTTTTTAATAATTGTATATAATAAAATATAATACCTTTAACAAATTTTTGCTTAGATTGATGTTGACGATCAAATAGTATATAATGTATGAAGCCAGCCCCATAATGAATAAACCTAGAATCATTTTAAAAAGCTTACCTTCGAACAATTTCTACAACTGACACCAATATAATCCATACTGGTGCAAACCTCATATTTAATCTCATAGCACAAAAACTTTATTCTTATTTTGGCTCTTTCTTTTATACCCAAGAAATCAAAATTATGCTTCTTTTTACTATTAAGATTGCTTTTCTATATTTAACTTAATTTACTTTACTCTGCAGTCATTTAACGAGCATTCCGCAATTAATCTTAAAAATTTAAAACTTTTTATGTTAAACTTTTGAAATAGAAATTTTAGCATTTTTAGTTCCTTGAAAGCCTACAAACTAACATCTAACCAGATTCCTTTTAATTACATTAAAAAGTTAATAAATATTAACCTTTAGACTTCTAGTACTAAAACATACCACACTACACCAAACCCAACCATTCATCCTTCCATGTAGATCCATCCAAGCTATTTGATTCTGTAACAGGGATTATCACTATGACTACATTTTCGTCGCTCAATCAGAAGTGCCAATCCTTCTATCCCCTCTCATATATTCCCTATATATAAAAACAATGCACACAAATGCTAATATTATTCGAGTCTTATCCACACCTTTTTTCTTTATAATCAAATCTGTTGTTTTACTTACTATGTTTCTACTTTTATTTTATTTCTGTTGATGTTTATAAAAAATTTATTTTCAAAGTATTATCAGGTGAATAATTATTTGCCTTTTTAACTAAACACAATAAATTTATGCTGCAATATTTTTTTTTTCTTTCATACTTATGTGAAACGAGGAATTAGGTTTCATTATTTCCATATCTAAAATCTGGGCACATAACAATTCTCAAGAACATAGTTTAATATCTCAAAAATCCATCCCCCAATTTCATTGATTCACACTATAGATTCACCGAATGAACCAAATTATATAGTGAGGCCATATTTTTAAGAAAATTGCGGGATACAATATCGTACAAAATAAAACTATTAATTTTTATTTTGTTCGGCATCTATTACACTTCACACACTTTGCATTGATATTCTACGAACGCCTACACCTAAAGCCACGGCAAGTAGCATCAATGAGTAAAATCTCTGAGTAAAATATCAAACAAGAATCATCCAACTATGTCCCTCCTAAAACCTTCCATGGATTCATAGTTAGGCAAGTCTATCCTATGAGCTAATTCGATCCTCAACTTGACACATCTAGTTTCCTTCAGTATTATCCGCCATTTCATATACGACATAGAAAGTATTATCTGTTACTTGAGTATAACATAACATAAAAGATAAATTCTTTTTGCTATAGCGACAATGTTTGTCTGAGAATGTGTGGTCGTGGCAATTTTCTCGGTCTACTACGTTTAGTCATATTGTTTATATCAAGTGTGTTTATGTTTATGGTGGTTGTTGCAAATGTAAGGATGTTGATGCCGTTTGTGATATATAGACATGGTGGTGTGCAGGTGTTGTATATATGTAGTTAACTGTTTGAAATTGGTGTATTACATGGATGTTAGTTTGCATTGTGTGTTGTGTTTGGTTACTTGTGTGTTGTATGTGTCGTCTTTTTGTTGTTGTTGTTGGTTGTTGTATATTGTTGCATTTTGCTGTTGTTGCTGTTGTTAAATATATCATACGTCCAGTTAAATGAAAAGATACAACACTTTTTCAAACTTATCTCTAGAAATATTAAATGAATCATTACAATAACATTGTAATATTGAAAAACAACAAAATAATACATGATGCGATCACTAAACCTTTAATAGACTAGCAAATACACACGCTCAATTCGTATCAAGACAAGAGATGTAACTGTCAAAATTAAAACGCTTCTCAATCTAACCAGCAGGAAGACACCGCATTAGCAAAATTCATTCCAAGCATCCATGAAACGCTCAAAAGTGAGGACATACACAACCGTATACATAAAATATATTATTAATTATTATAATTTATATTATTATTATATTATTATATATTATGATATGATTTTTAATATAAATTATTTTGTATATAATTTTATTAGTTTATTTATTTTGTATGATCAACCTTCACATTTAAATTTTAAATTCGATTTAAAGACCTATAACACATCATATACACATCACTGAACACAAAATACACACACACAACACACACACACACAGCACCACACAACACACACACACACACACACACACACACACAATAATTATAGACACTTTACTTAATACATTAGCCAATGTTAAACGTTGATTTGCTCATTTTCTAGTTGTATTCAATAATTTAATTGGGGGGCTTATATTTAGTAGTGTAGTGTAGTGTGTGTTGCATGTATTGTTTTTGCTTAGGTTTGTTAAATTTTTGTCTATTTGTTTTATTACTAATAAAATTTCTACAATAGATTAGATATAAATAATAAAATAATAATAAATAAGAATTATAAATAATATTACTAATTGCATTTAATAAATATAACGTGAAAAATTCAATAAAATAATTATAAATTAAAGTTTTAACAGAAAATTTTAATATTTAATACATTTAAAAAATTTCTGGGTATGGTGTATAGTATAAATGTATTATTGATAAGAATTATAAAATAATTTAGCTGTCTTTTCACCTGAATACTTATTTTTTAATTTATTACATTGTTACTCGAAATGTATTGATTATGTCATAAAGAGTTATTTAGTGATTATTATGAATTTATATTATTATTATTACTTATTGGTATTATAAAATATTTATACAATATTAATTTTTTTCTAGTTACTTTCTAAATTTATGTTTCAACAATGATTAATAGATACGACATAAACACATCGTCTGAAAATAAATTTTTGAGATCTGTTTATGTGAACACGATGAAAGCTGATTGTTTATAATATTAAATATTATATATACTGAGCGCGCCGATTTTTTGCCGATTTGACTATTATAATTAAACAACACATCTCACACTAACCTCGATACACGCCATCAACTAACAAAACAACAACATATACAATCAACAACAATCAAACAACAACAACTCTCACAACAACAACAACAAACAATACAACATAATAAACAACAACAAAAACAACAACATAACAACAATAAACGTTCGAATAAACAACCAACATAAACAACAGCAACAATACAAAACAACATTTATCACAATAACAACCGAACAATCAAACAAATTGGTAATCAAACTAATAAATAAACGTATTACATTCAACATAACAACATAACATATCAACAAACTGCAAACAAATGCAACAAACAAGAGCGACATTCAACAACAATAGCTATATAATAGCCAAGAATTATTTTATGTTATGTTTATACAAAAAGATACTTATTAAATGACTTGAATCAAAGATCAATGATAAGCTCAATAGATCAATTATAGATCATGGGAAGGTTAGAGAGTAGGTAGTTGGATATGATAGTTATCGATATACTGATTACTGATTCCTGCTTTATAAGGTACTCGTAAACTAATAATGCTATAAAAAAAATTTTAAGTTATATAACAAAATAAATTAAAAGTTTTGAGATAAGTTATACAAAAATTAATTGAACTTGAATCATAACTAGATCATTATAATCATATAGATCAATGGATCACGTAATAATGTGACTATGAGATGGCAGTATATTGATATTACTGAATTTACTTTATTCTCTTTTCGGTATGAGTAATAATAATAAGTGACATAAATTTTTTAAAGTTATTAACTAAAAAAGAATAAATTTTTATTAGTATAAACAAAATTTTAATAAAGGGAAACACAAACCCTAAAATAAATTAATATATATATTACTTTACTTTTACTTTTACTTTATTTTTACAACCTTTATCTAAGCGCACACCACAGAATTGAAAAGAGCGAGTACGAAGATACAAATTTCCTATTTGTACTAGCAAAACGGAAGAAGCGCGTTTTAAAGAAGTCTACCTAAAACATCAAATCAATACCATTACAGTGATTCTTTGCATTAACATTCTCTATATATTACCTCAAAATAATGCTCATCATTCGAACGGAGACATCAATTCACTGTTCTACATCATCAATAGAGTAGTCCTCCATCACGTAGAGCTCTCTTGCCATCTCTCCTAGGACTTGGCGCTACTGTGAGTTTCTTGCAGTTTTATGCAGTATTCTACCTACTAGCCTCCCATCATCTCCTTTGACATTTTATTCTCCTACTTGTGCTAATCTTCTGCTCCAAGATTATCTGCTTTGATACGTATTAAACAAATCGTCAAAATTTTTTCTTTAAGCATGTCAAATACATATAAATCAGTTTAACCCTATTTTTATAGTAAAAAACAAATAAATGTATGTCTTCATATGCCACTCCAAACATAACTTATAAACTAATATAAATAATTCATTTTCGTTTTCTGTCTGTAGTACATACATTCCTATTAGTCTTTATGTTTTTACAGGAAATAAATACTATAACATAAACTTTAGAAGTACTATTTTGTGTTTCACTTGATCTTATACACACATATTTTCATTGAATGTTTGAATCAGATTTATCATTCACATCTCAAGTATCCCGCATGCAGGTCCAAGAGAGTGTATAGTAAAATCGTAGTTGATTTTACCTTAGTTTATACATGCATATCTTACTGCTTTCAAATATCACCTTTTACTCCAGAGTACTTCAGTATAGAAGATATGTGCATCTAAATTCAAGAAAAATAAATGAGATTGTTATTACTAACTAAGTTCTCTTTTACTTTGCTTCCCCCCATAACTAGACATAAATAAGATATAAATTTCTTTAGTAAACTAATTAGCTAAATAGTGTCTTAATAGGCACAATCAATACTCAATCAATCTCACAATTCTAACTTTCCTAATTAGTGAGTCTATAACACATAACACACAAAAAAACTAATATCAAATTACTTTTCCTATCATCAGTAATATAAACTACTCTAAGTCTCGCCGTCTTAAATAAACCTCAAACCAATAACAATATATACATTAAACTCAATACTTCCCTTCTCTCTTGCTTACTGTACTGTATTACAAAAAACAATCCATGCAACTTGTAGTGCTACTCTACATTATTGTCTTGCAATAGATGTTTTTCTAATACAAGCCTGATCAGATAGCCTCTTCTCAAAACTCAGTATCTTTAGAGCGAAAATCACTTGATCAAATTGGACTCTCATCTCACCTGTTAGTAGTTGGATGATAGTTTGATACTGTACCCTTTCATTCTGGCATTTATTGCATTTACTGGCGCTTTCTACTTGATATGTACTCGAATCTGTCTTAACTGCTATTAATAGGCAGATGCAAAAATAACGATCATCCTGTTTTCTAAATTATTCTATCCAAACATAATACATATGCATTAATACATTTTTCTTTAAGTCACTAAATAACATCAAACGAGAGTTATAAGAGAGACAACACACAAAAAAATTAATAGATATGTGAACAAGAACTATTCGCTCCTTGTTTAAAACCCCTGTTCCTCACCTCAACCATTCCTCTATTTCTCCATAATTATTCATTTTTCATTATACAAATATATGACTCATCATGCATTTACATCAATTAGATTCCTGTACAATACACCTATCCATAAGCTCTTCCTAAATCACAATAGTATCTTCAAGGCGCAAGCTGCAGGTTGATAGTCTCGTCATCCGAGAGCATCTCTCACGAAGGATCTTGTCCTAGTGATTTGCACTGATATACGACATAAGACGTTCTTCAGATTCTACATGTGAAAAGCTTATTATAGCTGTCGCTTTTTGATAGTGTATTGAATTCCACAAAAATCTGTTCATATATCCAATTTTCTATAGTCGAGATAAAAGATGCAACAGATTACTATTGAAGATTTTAGAACTCAGATAGAGAACTATCTGTATCATTTTTTCATAGAGTATACACGAAACAAAATGTTTTAAAGCACAATTAAAATAGCAATGAGACATTAATCCCACTACCTTAGATGTCTTATTAAGTTATATAACATAATTATAAACTAATAATTATATCATATAATTATTATATTTCGCTCATATGTTTATCACAGACTTGAGAGTGTTTAAAGAAAAACAAAAACAATTACAAATAAAAGTTTACTAGTTTTCATGTTATCAATATCACAAAAATATTGACAATTGGGTGAATTCATACACCGTAGATCAATAGACTCAATAGCTCAACTTTATGCCAGCTACAGGTCTTGTATCCAGTTCTTCAGATCTCGCGTGTTCAGAGAGCTACACATGGGCTTAGAATCTTCCATAGAGTGGGTTAATTTGGATGACTCAGCTCAATTCTCGTCACTTCCCTTTCACCTGATTTTACTGACTTTCTTAACTGACTCTCTTTTACTCGGTGCATTTCCCTACTGTAACAATTTCGACAAATTTTTGTCACGATGAAAAACTCGAAAATGTGTCTCCGTCCTATTCTTTTCAACAGTGCCATAATAAATAGCTAAAATAAATAAATTCTTATAGTAAAAATAAAACAAAAAAATAAATAGTGTGTCATACTGATTTATATAATGAAACAAAAAATTAAACTTCTAATTTGTCTTAAAAGAAACAAAACAAATTGCAAGCAAAAATCCCGATGAGGATGTTAATTAATAATAATTAATCTATTCTTGGTGTTATTTCCTACCAATATTCGATATTTAGATCAATTGGCCATATGTCATAAAAATCTTTCTCACACACTTTCTGCTCATAGGCCTCCCTCCACTATGTAGATCAATAGATCATTGTCCTATAGCAGTGTTTTGATCGCGTCGCGCTGTCTTAGTTGCTTTGCAGCGATTCTGTTTTACCTGATTACTGTTTAGGTATATGAGTGAGAAAACACATAAACTCAAATTTTAAATAGAAAATATTGAAGTTAAAACAAATAGATCAATAGATAATTAGTAAACATATAGATATCCAAATAGATCAATAGACTAAATAGATCAATGGAAGTAATAAGAATAATAATTTGATTAGCGCTTTTTATTATTAGCTAGAAGAAAAAAAAAGTCTTATAAAGTTATAAACATAAATAAAGAATAAGTTTTAGTAAAAAATTCAAAATGTTTAAAAATAAAATATAAATAAATCAAAATAAATAAAATTTATCTTGTAACTAATAAAACAATAAATATAAATAAATTTTATTTATATAGTAAAAGCGTAATATTTTAAAGATAAAACTAAAAACAAATAATAAAATATTTTTGTGTTTATGTTATACACAAAATATGACTTGAAATCAATATATATCAATTAGAATCAATATACTCAATAGTCAATAGATCTAATTTAATAGATCATGGTATAATGTTAGGAAGGGTGCAGTTTTGATGATAGTTGGATCTTTACTGAATTACTGATTACTGCTTTATAGAATATTTACCTGATATATTAATGGAGGTGTCCTCAAATTCTTCAAATTCAATGCAAAATTTTATTATGAGGAGCAAACATAAAAAAATAGATTTTTTATGGCAAAAAACAAAATGTTAAATACACAATAAAATCACATAAAATAAATTAAAAGTTTACGTGTTATTAATTATATATATAAGATCAGATGTGTATACATGCAATTCTCGATATTTATTACTTTAAAATTCATTACGTATGATTTAATTGTTATTTTATGATACATAAGTATTAATCTGATGGGTAGGCGGGTATGGAGGGCAGTTGATTTCTGATTTACCTATTTTGATCTACTATTGAATGTATGTAAAAATTTGCAGAGTATTTTGTTTTTGTATAAAATATGCCATAACTCAATTGTTAAGTACTTTTAACGAGGAAGCATCAAAGGAATAAATTTTTGTTTATTGCAGTTAAATACTAAAATAAATAGTTTTTTAAGCACTAAAAGGATAAACAAACTAAAAATTATAAAAAAATTATTTTTTAAAATAAGAATAAAAATATAATAACAAATAATATGTCACACAATGATATTTGTCATATTAATAAATAAAAATTTGCAAAATTTATAAATATCTAACACATAGAAAAAAAAATAAAATATAACATGAAGTTAGTAGAAAAGAATGAAAATAAAAATATAATATTTAAACACAAAGTATAAACGTAACTGAATAAGATAAAAATTTATACTAAGACAAATCACACAGATCATTAAAATCACAATAATAATATGAATAAAATACAAGTCTAAAGACAACTCAAAGTAGCTTAAGCCAACTAGTGAGTGTAAAAGTGAAAGTCAACTAAAATAAAAAATTAAACACAATTATAAAACGTTAAAAAATTAAAAATAGTTAGAAAAAAAATTATAAAAAAAAAAAATATAAAAACTAAAAAAATAAATAATTAAACACATATAAGTTAAATGTATATAAAAATACATTATAAAATAAAATAATCAAACATATATATATATTTAACAGTCTTAGGAGAAATAATAAAATATATTATAGTTATAGAATTTATTAAAATAAAGAAAATTGAGATTTGAAATATATAAAATGTGAATATCTTCAATCAATTTAGTAATAAAGACGGTTATCATTTGCAAGATGCAATGCCAATTGACGTATGTTACATGAGAGAACAGTATTAATCAGTTATATGTTAGATAACATAAATTAGATATTATATGTATTAATTATAATAAGACCGAAACAGCATGAGGTGATTTTGAGTTACATTATATATATATGACACACTCGCAAAGCGGGCATCAGCCTACAGGAAGAAATCACACACACAGTGTTTGCTGCATTCTATGTTACACACATCCTCTAGATTTTCTCGGGAGTTCTGAACACTCTAATATATTAACTCTATTCTTTTATTCTCAAGTGATTTAAATTAATAACACCCACACCGAATTCTAGCACGCAAATCAATCGTCTTTCTCGTGAATACATCTATATCTAATGGCAGCCTACGCTCTGAGTAAAGCTCCTGTATTCTTGTTAACATTTACTAGCTAGCATGGAGCGCGGGGAAGAGTGTTGTACCCGAAAACACACTCTCTTTCTCACAATTATGCTCCTCGACACAAAAATGTTATCGAGTGTTTTTTATTAAATTATTTTTTGGGTTGTCTCGAGTCCGACAGCGTGACAGCAGGTGAGGAGACCAGATAAGACGTCCCTACGGTTAAGGGCCACAGATCAACCCGACATTTATTCGGGGTGCCCATACTTTGTAGGAAGATATTATGATCACCACATAGAACGTCAAGGTATCCAGTTTAAAGTTAAAAGAAATTCAAGCTGTTATGCAAGCACATGTGGCTGACCTTTCTATGCTTAGACTTATAGCCTTCTTACAAACACGATCTAAAAAACTCAATAATATATGGTCACTATAACCAGTATCTTTCAAAAACATTTTCTTACCAAATACGGTGCAGTTTAAGTAACTACGCTTTATCTCTATATAAATTTTTTATAAAGTTCAACACCATACAAAAGATGCTCATTTCACTGAGGATTAAAAGTCCAAAAAAATGGTATTTTATTCTTCAATGATATGCGTTGTGTCTCTATAGTGTTTTTAACGTTGGTCTAACTATTCCCTCACTCGTTTTACTTTTCAATGAGCTACGATCCACTGAACTCCTATCAGAAATCGTAACTTTACCCGACCTAAGGATAACCACCTTAAATACTCAAACACCTCAATGACGTCAAAATCTGTATAACGTAACTCATTATTAGATACAATTACCAAATATTTCGCATTTGACTATTGATTCCCTGTATCCATAATGCCTCATAATACCTCATAATACGAGCTTCACGACCCAATAAATCACATAGATGGACACACTCAAGCATACACAAAATTCTAGACTGAACCTGTACGAAATTTCCAAGTTACATGTCTCGGCATATGTACTTGGTATATAATTCCTTGTTTCCTAAACGCTACTTATACATACCTCATAAAACGGGCTTACCCCTCTTATTATTCCAAAACCCATAGATGAACACTTACATTAAGCTGTATCATAAGGAACTCTGCACTCGACTCATGTTACGAGCATCTCTCCAAGTCATGTCTTCAATTTTTGAAATTCTCTCTTTTTTTGTTTGTTGTACTTTTTAACAGATGCTATATTATGATACAATAATTGAATTTAAGTGGTGGCCTTGAACACAAATCGATACTTATCACATACACTTACAGTTTAAACGAAGAGCATCCCTTCGATACCACCTCACAATATATATATAAAAAACAATACACATTGCAATAATATGCAATATTTCAATGCTACAAAAATGAATAATACTGTGAAAATCTCGAACGACAATTGTAACGAATTACCATTCATGCATGAGTGCTATCATGAAAATATCAAATTTCCTCTGACATACTCTCAAATATAGGACAACCACACATATTACACAGTCATAAACGCTTCCCCGACCCAAACGAGAACCGACTATATGACAAGGACACATACATGTATACACAGTACCAAATCAGAAAAAATAAAAAAAAAATATTAGGGCAGCCCTGAGCGAGCAGAAGAGAAGTGAGCGAATCATGGTCAGGGGGAGAGACAGAGTCTAATATCATAAATTACCCCGAATATATTAAGAGATTCTACGAGAGTCGTGCCTCTGAAAATAGGAATGCCGACTCGCTGCGAACTATAACACAACTGACATAATACCATAAGAGTCCGGGTAGTTCCGGAGACCCTCCCCGTGTGGTGGGTTCGATTCTCCACAATATGTTCCACGGAATAGGCCGAGTAATACTCACTAACTCCTATGCTACATCTTTGCGGTTTATACCCTATTATAGTATATTCCTATTTAGTTTAATAAAAAATAAAATAAAAAACCTTTAAACTAAACTGACGGAGTCGTAAAAACGTAACAGGTCCATATATATTAATATATATATTATTACTGGAAATCATAGTGGGTATATTCAACACATTAAATAAACAAAATTGTGAGGACATATATTTATAATAATACTTATGAATAAATAGTATATATATATAATAAAAATAAAAATAACAATAAAAATAATATCATAATATACTGACACGAGTCTGTAAAAACACTTATAAATAGCCTATTATATATATTAATATATAGTATATAATAATATATAATAATACTATAATATAATATAATATATATATATATATATTAATAGTATAATAATATATTATATATATATAATATATATATATATTTATATATATATATATATATATATACATATATATTATATATATATAATATATATATAATATAAATATATATATATATATATATTAATATAATATATATAATATATATATATATATAGATATATATAATAATATATATAATATATATATATATATATATATATATATATATATATATATATATATATATTAATTATATATAATATATATATATATATAGTATATATTATATTATAAATAGAAACGATATTTGTCTGGCCCCCCACGAAAAAAAATCCTGGAGGTATTAACAGCCACTGGTAATATATATTATATATATATATATATATAATAAACTAATATATATAATATATATATACTATTTATTAATAATATAATATATTATGAAATTTCGAATTACCCCTTCCTTATGCAGAGCCCTTAAATACACAGAAAAATAAAATATTATAAAATTAACATTATATTATTTATACATATATTATTCTATTATATACTATATATATATATATATATTATATATATATATATACGGGTGGATGGTCAAAAACCATTATGGTTTAAACCACTTGGTTTGAGTCATTGATGTTAACCAAATAAATTAACAATAGTTGAACAATGAAAAAAAAACATGCATAAAATATTTTTAAAAATGCATTATAATGGTTTTCTTTAGCATGTTGATATGGTTTTCTCAATTTTTCAATCCAATAGTAGTAATTGAATTAGATTGGACAATGCCGCTGAGTATAATCTCGTTGTGAGAATGCATTATAGTATATGAATAGTTTCATGTTGGATAATGACTGTGCCTTGTATATTCCATGTAATAAGCTCGTATAGATTGTGCACGTCTCTGTAGTCACTATTAGTATACCCAACTAGTTAATTATTGAAGAAGAAATAAATGATCTTTAAGCGTTCTAATATATTTTACATTATTTTCATTAATAATTGTGTGAGAATAAATTGAATATCCTTATCGTATTTATATATCAATAACGATTTTTTTTGATTATGTATTAATAAATATATCACTGTATAATATAATATATAAGTCTTTTAGATTAGATATTAACATCCGTTTTATTGATAAAAAAAAAATTCCCTTTAAAGTTAAGAAAAAACTGTACAGTGTATATTCTTTATACTAATATGAATCGATAATTTCTATTTTGAAGAAACGAGGAATATCTTAATAATAAATTTTTAATTATGTTTTCAAAGCACGGGTCTGATTAAAGATTTTAGCTATCCTTTGAATGCTACGCTGATTAGTGAAAATTAAGACTATATTTGCATATGTTTAAAGTTACATATAAATGAGAATTGGGCAGTGTGAACTGGATCTTACTTGTAGAATGGTGCTAGTTATATCTATTATATCAAATACACACTCAAGTTAGAAAATTGAGTTATATATATATAATATTATCAGTACGTTTGTATATAATACTGGCTCTAAGGATTAGTACTATTTTCTATACGAATGTTTGAGTTAAGTTAAGAAACTTATTAAAATACGGCTATGTATCTGTTATTATTTAATATATTTGACTATTATATAGTAATATTTGCTTAATATATATTAATTACAAGACAATGGGAATGTCTTCCTAGTGGAATATTCTATTTCTTTTTATATTATGGTATATTTTGATTATTTACATATAATTAGGAGAATACGCAGTGAAGAACTGAATGTAATATTACTAAGTTTACCGATATACTCCCAGAAAATTATCGAGTAGCAGAAAGCTGAAAATCCAAGTCATCATATTGACTACCAGAAGAAAAATCTGAGCCAATAAAAAACAGTAATCTAAACACAAGAAACGAGAATGAAAAAAAAATTAAAAATCTAACTCTTTCTTCAGAAAATACATTCAAATTCGAGAACAATCCTCTCTCTTCTCTATCGAAAAAAAAAAATCCGGTATTAACCTTCATACTATTAGCGCAGTGATAAGTTAAAATTTATTTATTATATTTATAATTTGAAAATAGTTGTACTGTCGAAGTTTGTTTTTATTTACTATTAAAAACTATAAGTATTTATTATACCATAATAGAATACTGAACTAATATAATATTAAACAGGAAGCCCACAGTATGGTACTGGGTGCTAATCAGAGGGCAGCATTATTGCTGAAAAAACTTTCAAGGGGAACATAAATTTTCTCCAATTATATATATATTGTATATGAGCCAAAGTAATAAGATCTCAACAGAACACTTTATCTACTTATCTTATACGATAATAATATATAAATATTCACTTTCAATAAGCTAGTGACTTGAAAATTTATAATTAATCACTAATGGAATGATTAAATTTAATATATGAGATATGTTAATATTAATATTTAATAAAATCTTCGACAAATAAAATACTATAAGATTAAAATTATTAATAAATAATATTATAATAATAAATAGTAATATGAATAATAATAATGGGAGAAACTTTTAAATTATATTAGTAATATAATGCGCTTGAAAAAGGGATCAGTTTAAAATGAATGTAAAATTAATAGTTTAGTCAAAAAGTTTCGAATGACCCAGTATAAGCTGCATTTTATTTTGGAGAAGAGGATCATATGCACTGATCATCTATAGCAGTATTGTAAATATCAATGTTTCAACAATTCTTCTAATAGTCCTAATCAAATACTGAATCAAAAGAAAAAAATGTATCACATGATATAACATACACAAAGGTTAGCTAAATCAGTTGAGAACTCACACACGAGCACGCGAGGAACTAACAAAAACACGTCTCATTCTTAGAAGTACTATGATTCTCAGGATAGCTACTGCATTTCCATGGAAATATTTTTATTATTTTTTCAGGGAATTCTGGTATGTTTTTACCGTGAGTTAATATTATTTATTTCGAGCTTAGCCGGAACCGGAGCCTAGATGAGCCGAGTCATTTCGATCGAACGTGTTATTTACCACGCCGTTTATTTTCTGAAGAGTTACAAGCGTAATTTTCTTACGCGTTGAAGCGTCAAATTGGGGGTTTATTCGATAGTGAGCAGGCGATGCGTTTGTCTGACGGTTCTGAACCGGTTCTAAATCTATAATCTCAATAGGCGTACATATTATAATTGTACTTTAAATAAATTTGTAATAGAAATATTTGATCGTTTTGAAGTGTCTATCTATGGGTATATTTTGTTACGTGAGGATAAAAAATGGAATACATGAGGTTTAGAACTAAGAAATTAATGATTAAATGCCGATACGTACTTGGAAATTCGTTAGGTCGTCAGATTTTGACGTTTGATACCAGCTTGATAAGCTTATGGGTTTTCTTTAATCAGTCGGGGGAGTCATATTAACCTGAGAACTCGATTGTATTGATATTATCGAGTCTTAATTTTGAAATATCAAGCCGACGGCCAAAATCCATTGTCTGTCTCAATAGCGCGCATCATAGGCTCCTTAGGAGCTATTACTCTAAGAAATTGACTACGTTACACTCTCATTTGAATTTGGTCAAATTAAAGTTCCTATTGCAGGCAGGGTAAATGGACCAGATATTAAGCCTCGAATGAACAGTGCTAAAGGGTTGGCAATAATTAATAAAGTTAGATAGTGCAGTTAAGCGAATCGACCGCACACTAAAGTAAATATATAAGCTATACACCATCACCATACTAGTTTCAATCAATCACTAGCATCAATTTATAGCATGAGTCGGTTCTACGTTGACTTGTTCTTCTTCACACATGGAAGCGTGCAAAGACGTATTCAAAAGAGGTGAAAGCGATATAACCATATAATTTATGGTTATTAAGAAACAGAGAGATGGTATATGAAGGTGCCCCGTTCTCACCCATCAAGAGTTGAAGAGAGCGGTTACGCCTCGCTGCTCACTCCTCAACCTAATAAGAGATTGCACACGTACATGTAATATTATTAGACCGGACACAACCGACATCGCCCAATTTACTAGAACGCCTATCAAAGAGATACGAGAAACTTTGTATGTCTGTAGAGAAAATAATTTTCACGCGAAAGAAGTACGTGCACACTCAGAAGAAGGTGATTAAGCTCTCTCGCACACAGTAAAAGTGATAAGATCCGCTCCGCGTGATAGCAATTGCTTGACGCGCGCATAATCGAGGAATTTGACACCATATTACTTCTACATACACTGCATGTCAATAATATACGCTTCAACACTATTAAAAAACTTCACTATACTGTCTCTCAACACACTCTAAACTCACTTTCTGATGTAGCATTTATACGTAATAATTGATCATAGTGCAAATCATGGACAAAAATGAAATCAAAACCAGATAATAACACATTTCTCACACATGTAGCACAAGATTTATAGGTGAATATAGTTTTCGAATATCTCATTGCTGCTCTTTCCCTATAAATGACTTAAACTAATTATAAATTTTTTTTCCTTAAACTGAAACATGCATATATTGTTGCTATTATTTTTATATCGTATTTATTAAATTAAACTTCTACTTGAACGTAATTTAATTTATATAATTTTTTATTTTAATTTTTTTTTTAGTTTTAATTATTTCTTAATTTTTTTTTTACTAACATTTTTATTTATTAAATTCATTTATGTCTTTGAATTTGTATTTCAGATAAACAATGTTTTTTTTAAATTATTTGCATAATCTATTATTTTTTAGATAAGTATTATATATATATATATTATATATATATATATATACAGTATATATATATATATATTAAGTTATTTTATTTTAATTTTTTATAATTTATTAAACTTTTTTTATTATATATATATATTATATTTATATTTGTGTTACTTATTTATTTTGTTTTATTTGCTATTAAACATTTTTTTTATACATAAAAAAATTAATAATATTTCTATCTATACGTAGGAAACTACACTTAAATAAATATTTGCTAATTAATTGGTTAAAATAACTATTAAAACTTAAATCAGTAAAACAGTAAATCAAACTACCCTCCATACCCACATACCCATCCTACCATGGTTTTTTGATCTATTGATCTAGTTGATCATATATTGATCTATATTAGATTTCAGTTCATTATTTGTATTAATAATCCATACCACACAAAAAATCTTTTATTTTTTTTTTTAGGTTTTGTTCGTTGCCTATCACTTCGATAAATGCTCATTACTAATAAAAAAATTTATTCCTTTGTAATATATTTAATAACTTTAAAATTTATATCTCATTATTTAATTACATACCTATTTTAAATGCTAAATAGTTTATATCCTTAGAAAAATCATGGTTAAATCAAACTTACCCCTCCATACCCACATATCCATCCAGTAATTATCATATTGATTAATGAATATATGTCAGGTTTGTGATCATATTTAGATTCTGGTATATTGTATATATCAATTAAACACACAATAAAACTTTTATATAATTATTTTTGTATTATTTCTTTTAATATATATGGTTTTTTACTAAAAAAAAAATTATTCTTTTTTATGTGTTATATATAAGCCTAAAAAAAATTTATATTATATTAATATTTAAATTACCTTATAAAGCAGATAATCAAGTATAAATCACAGTATAATCCAATACGCTCCTCCATACCCTTCATACCCTTCTGTATCTATTATATATTTATATGATCTATTTATTCAATTCATATTTTGAGTATATATAATAATACAAAAACACAAATAACTTTTATTATATTTTTGTATTTGTTTCTTTAAACATTTATTTATTTTTACTATAAAAAATATTTTATTTACTTTATATGTTTTATAAACTTAAAAAAATTTTGCATACTATTTACATGTACTCCATTAAAGCATAAATAAAATCTAAGTAAAACAGTACTACTGAATCTTTTGCAGGTCTCTAACACTATATAAATTTTACTGAATCTTATATTGATCTATTGATCTATCGAGCTATTTCAAACACATAATATCGTATATATATAGATTGTTAGCCAATACAATCAAGACACCAAAAACTTTTTATATTAATAATATTTAATATGAGTTGATCTGTTATTATAAGTATATTAAATTTAAGTATGTTGTTATTACTTTAAATAAAATTAGATCAATTTTAATTGATTAAATAAAACTATAAAAAAATAAATATATAATAATAGTAAACATCTTTGTTTAGTGTATTAATAAATGACGCGAATGAAACTATAAAAACTGGAATTAATCACCACAACTGTCACAAACTTTATACCCTACAAAACCACACACCACATCAAAACCCTTATTCTGTGGTATCTAATTGAAAATCTATTTATGAATATTACAATCTTTAGTGTGTGCGTATTACTAATTATACAAATACATTTATAGTTTTAAGTTATTTGTTTGTTTCTTGGTAAACTTTTCGTTTATTACTAAAAAATTATTTCCTTTTATTATTAAAAAATATTACTTAAATAAAATAAATTATGATAATAGTATTATTATACAATACATAAGTTCATGAACTAGAATAAAATATCAAAGTTAATTAAATACTCAATTAATAATTCCAATATAAACTTACCCAATTTCATTAAATCACACTATACCCACCATTAAATATATGAATATCTTTAAATTTTGAAATCTCACATTAGTTATCTATAAATTTTGAATATACGTGATAAATCTTTCGGGTCACAGATTCAAATTAAATTTAAGTAATAATAATACATAATAATAAATAATAATTATAATAATAATAATAATAATATATAGTGTAGATAATATTAATAAATAACTAAAAACACAAAAAATACAGGTAATTTACTACTTCTTGTTGTATCTGTGTAAATACTAGTCTATAATTATATATCTAAAACAAATATTTAATTATTTCAATTAATAATAAAAATTTATGTTATTAATTTACACTTTAAAAAAGATCAAATATATATTACCATATTATATATCCCATTAATTTTATATATATGCTATAAAAAATAAACACTAAGATTAATAATAATAATTAAAATATAACAATGTAATTACAAATAACTACCCTAACTTCTGGAAGAACAGACTAAACTCAAATCAACAATAATAAATTTTGTACCATATGTAATTGAATTCATATTAGATCATTGATCTATTGATTCAAGTCATATATATATGTAATATATCAACACAATGTTAACTTTCTTATTTATTTATGAGTATTATATGGTTAATATTAATATTTTCGATTAATATTTTTAAATCACTGAAAAACATATATATAATTAATTGCAGATATTTCGATTTAATCAGTCTTTAAATAACAATTTTAATAGCCATCATTAAATACACTTATTATTCGTAAAGCTTCAAGATTCTTTTATCAATTGGTTCAAAATGGCTAAAAATACTTAAATAGCTACATCACTCATACTCTGACAGTAACCTTGCCTTTGAAAACCACTATTCACATCATTTGTAACGTGAAATTAATTCTATTTTTCTTCTGTTTTCTATAAATTTACGTTGTACATCTTATTTATTTCATAAATAGATAATTATTGTGTTAAATTAGTTAAGTTAATAAGCTTTAACTAACAATTTTAACTATTAATTGATAGTATTTTGTTTGTATTTATTTCGGTGGTCCCCATATCCGGTTTTTCTTTAGAATTTTAAACTATTATAATATTCTAAAACCCTTTTTTTTATACGTTTAAATCATTAACATCTAAGTAATATGACAAACATTTTGCTTTATTATAACATACTACTTAAAGCTAAGTAATAATCTGAGTAATATCAGAAAATACAAACTGCTCCTTCCTAACTCACTTACATACCTATTTACATGAATACTATTGATCTAATATAAAATCTTTAATATTTAATTCTTAATTGAATCATATTGATTCTAAGTCATATTTTTTGTACATTATATATATATATAATAAGACATTTTATAATATAAAAAACTTTTTTATATTATTATTTATTTGTTTATTTATTTCTATTATTAATAACGTAAATCACTTCTGCTCAATAAGTTACCTATCTCAGACCTCTCGTTCAACACTCTATACTGAAACATTATCCCCATCTAATCTCCAACTATTTTTCCCATCCTGTAAAATCTCGCGAATTACGCCACAAGTACAACTATTATGTTTAAAAAAAAATTTGTATATCAATTAATTTATATACATAACCTAAGCAGTAAAATCTCATGATAATAATCAGTCATATAATCAAACTGCCTATGCCTAATTAACCTACTATCATACCTTATCTACAATGAATCTATTGATCTAATTGATCTAATTGATCTATTGATCTATTGATTGCTGTCCTATTTTGTATATAATATCATATAATTCATCATATAACACAAAATATAATATATATAACATTATATATATTTATTATATTTTGTTTTTATATATTATATCTTCTTAAATATAATACATATTATTATTAGTATATTATTTTATACTAAAAAGAAATATAAGTATTCTTTTATTTTATCCGTACTATATAAACTTAAATAGTAAATACTTTACTATTCTTTAGAATCCTTAATTAAATACTATATATAAGTTAATAAGCATAGTGAAATCAGTATAAAATATTACCATATAAAACTGGCTACTACCAGTTTATAACCTACATTTAGGTAAAAATGATTGTAACCCGCATATTTTTATAAATACTAATGACTATGTATATAGATTCATAATATTGAATCTATTTGCAAACAGTTCATTATTTGTAAACATACACATAAAACTATATATATATGGAATGTGAGTATTATTGTTTGCATCAATCTTTTAAGTTAATCTCTTTAGAAAACTGAGTGGATTTAACTAGAATAGTGCAAATTGAGGTAAGCGACACTTCTGCTTTTTATGTTTAATATACTTTGGTAGAGAGATTAATTTGTCTCTTATTACCATACGCTAATTACATTAGATTTTACTAATGACACAGTACTATCATCGTAATGCATACCATACTGCACATTCCTTCCATAGCATTTTCTTTTATACCCTTCTGTATCCTAAAGTTGATTAGCACTTAGGTCACTCTATAGCCGTGAGATTCCTATCATAGCCGCTTGAAGTCACAGGTTGGATATTATGTCTATTATATCCTTAACGACACAAAAACCTTTATTTATTTTTGTATTAGTAATCCATTTTAATAACTTCATACGATTTTTTACTCACCATAAAATTGAAAGAAGGCGTTAACATAATTAATGTATAAAAAAGTACGAAATTTATATAAAAGTTTAACTTCTAAAATAAGATAACTAACTAGTCTTATTCTTTTTATTACCTTAAACTACTGATCTCCTTAAAAACTAGTAAAATCATATCCCAATAAGTTAAAAATTTAATTTGCGAGTTAAACATTTTATAATACCAACTAGTACCAAACAACTACAATGATAACAACACTGCATAAGAAGCTAACTTAACTTCACAACAGAATTACACAGAATGATACATCCTCAAACATAAGAGATAAAACGTTATGCAATGAAATTTTAATAGTCCTTCATTTCTTCGCAAATATCCTCATACCCTTAATTTAATCATAACATTTGAAAATAGAAACACATGTTGTATATATTTCTTAATTGATATCTCTATTCATATGTAATCTAATAATTTCCTTTTAAAAATCGAAATTATTCTACAAACATTCCCTTTACTCTGTTTCAAATCATATATTGAACTAAATACGAACAAAAAAAAAAAACTTTATACAATATAATTATGTTTATGGTGTTCTTATGGATAAAATTTAATATAAAAATGCTGTACTCTTAAAAAGTTATTCTTTATTATCATATATGGTATTTAGAAAGCTTTAATAGAAAAATTTAGAGATTCTATTGATAACATTACACATTTATCTACTAAAGAGAGCAAAAGTAAATCAGTTAAAATCAGTAAGAACAGTCAGTGGTTACTGAGAATCAGTATTAAACCAACACTGCACACGGATCAATCCCAAGTTAAAATCAGATAATAAATCAGGCTTAATCTCACATATGCGTAGAGCATTTGAACAGAGAAAAATTTAAGTATAAACTTAAAACAGACTGCCTAACTCACCAGATTAAATCTCACATCAAAAACACCTTTTAGACATCTAATTGTGACACTAACATAAGATCTATTAAGTCACATGATCTATTGATGTCAAGTCAGATAGTAGTGATATTGTTATAACAGAACACACAAAACTTTTACTCACCGTTCTTCGTCTCACCCGAGATATAGAAACCAAATTAAATGGTGTAGGTTCCTACAAAAGAAGTTACTCTAAAAAATGTATAATATTTTATGTGAGATTATAAATTTATTGACTTTCACAGAGCAATATTTTCGAATAGATTCGAAATACACTACTAAAAAATATCATTTTCTATGTACAAAGTTATAATACATAGTTTCATGTTTTAATAATAAGTAGGTTACCAAACTTACTTTAAGTTAAAATTTCTTACACATCGTGGGCAATAGACCCCATTCTAGGACGGAAAATTCGCTTCTCTACGGGTTAATTTTTCTACTCAGACATTTCACCGTACGAGGATATTATAACCCAGCGCTCACTTAAATCAAGTGTCCATACGAACTCACTCCTCAGTTATATATATATCAAATCTTACTCTCATCTCTTTATTCTCTATTATCAAAATAACTACACACAAAACATTAAAATTATATCATAAATTAAAATGTGATTAACGTTATTAAGGGACAAGTCATTATTTGTTTACATCAACACACTCATAAATAAACCTTTTTATTTATTGTTTTGTATTTATTATACGATATTTTTCGTTATTTTACTAAAAATATATATATCTTATTATTTTCGTAACTTTAATAAAAAATAAATTTATGCTAATATTTACATACACTAATAAAATAAGCTAAGTTAATAATAATCAGTTAAAATTACCAGTAATAAATCAAATACTGCCATCCATACCTCTATTAACCCTATCCTTGATGATTCACTATTGATCTATTAACTTACTATATTTGATCTAATTTGATCTATTTAGATTCATAAGTCTTTTTTGTAAACATAACTACATAAAACTTTATTATATTTTATATTTATTTGTGATTCATTATAAACTTGTCGTTTTTACTAATAAAATTTATTTATTTTTTACGTTATATTTCTTGAGTTAAAAATATATTATTAACTTAAAATTTCTTTCACTTTTATGTTTATAAAATAGACTTAAATATGAATATGTACATTTTACATACCTGATATTAAGAATCAACTGTTAAATGTCTAAGTGTATATAAATCAGCTTAATAATCAAACTATGTTAACTCCAAGCTACCTCCTACTATGCCTATTTTCACTAACTTAGATATTCTATTGGATCTAATGATACTTTTGATATCTATTAGATATCAAGGAATATTTTTACTGTGTCCTCACATAATAGCATATAAAAATATAAATTTCTTTGCAATTATTCTTATGTTGTATGTATGTTGTATGTTTGATAGTTGTTGTTGTTGTGTTGTTGGTGTATGTTGTTTGTATGTTGTTTTTATGTTGTGTTTGTTGATCTGCTTGTTATTAGTTTAAATATAATTATCATTAGTATGATGCAGTTAAATGAAAATATTAACAATACAAAAAAGCTGTTCTACGTGTAAAGAACATTTTTCTCCTTAAATCTTGATTGACTATTAAAAATATGAATACTAATATACAAAATAATTTCTAATTTATAGATGCACAGGAGATGCACGAAGAAAGCTGAACAGAACAGGATATAGATTGCAGGTTGAACAGGAGTGGGAACTAAAAATGTAAGAAAGTTTCAAGAGACGTATTAGCACAGAGCAAGAAGAAGAGAATTGGCACGAATAATCTAAATCTAGTGAGAAATGTACACAAAGCTCACAAATATATGATTATTATTATATTATTATTAATGTTATTTAATATTTATTTCATATTAGTCTTATCATTAAGTTAATAATTTTATAATAAACATTAGGTATATTTTTACTTACTAAATTAATTATTTTAATTACGCAGCTGTTTTATATTCAATTATTATATGTTATGAATAGATATTCATTGAAGACAGAAGAGGAAGGAGAATGTAGAATTCATAGGATACTACACAATTTACAACTCCTCACCACACAACCAGCAACAAACACAATGAACAAGCCACAAAGCAAACAAAAAACACGAGAAGCGACCACAAACAACACTCACCACACACATCGAAACAACAGCAAATAATAAAATTAATATGTTACTAATTACGATAAAAACACTCAGTATTTTCATTATCATCTCGATAATTTGATTACTATCGTGTCATATGTACATTAATTATAAGTTGTACTTAGTTGTACGAAATAAGATATTAAGGAGTGTATAAACTAATATATATGAGTGAGAGTTATCGTGTGATGCTGTTATCGTAGTTTCAATCTGTTAATATCTATCTATGCTATCTATCTATATAATATATAATAATATTATATATGTGATGTAGTGTCGAGTGTGTATGTTGTATGAGTTAGTGCGTGTGATTGCGTTACTAATATTATGTTGATGTGTGTGTATTATTAGTATATATATAATATATTATTATATATAATATATATTATATTAATATATTTTTATTATACGGTTTTATATATATATTCAAAAAACTCTCTTTACTCCACCTACACTATTTATTCTGTATATTTATGTTGACTATTCAGTTTATTTATAAATATTTTTCATGAGTAAATATTAATAATAAAGTATCAATAATTATATAATTTAATATTATATACGATTATTGTTATATAACGTTTTTCTTACATTTTTCTCCCGAGATAGAGATTCGCGTAAGGTCATTTATTATCTCTAATTATGAATATTATAATAAACTAATTATATTTATTTAGAAGCCCTTTCCCTCCCCGTTGCATTATTAGTTGATGATAGATGAGATCTAGCAATTGACCTTCTTTCTACTTAAGCTGGTAAGGATGTAGAAACTTTTAATTCTTTAGTCACCTTTGTTAAACGAATGCTGTATAGACAGACCAATTTATTTTGGTTTCACTGGATGCAGAGTTATCTATATGTGAGGTTGTTACAGGTATATAATGAGTATATACTAATGTTACTATCAAGAGAGTATAAAATAATTATTTACTATATTAGTAGTTTACATAGCTGTTTCTAGTACATAGAAATAGATGAGAAAATAGATAGAAATAATATGCATTTTTATAATATCTATAAAAAAAATATTGGAATATTTATGGGTAAATAAATACCTAGACTAGACAAAAATTTATTATTGATAACTTAAAAGTCGACAAGAGATATAGTTAAGAAACATAACAACAAATAATAATAACAACAAAAACAACAAAACAACAAACTAAACAACAACAACATCACAACAACAACAGCCACAGCAAAGAATTTATTTTATGTATATGTTCTATACAAAAAGATACTTGAAGCAATAGATCAATACACAATATAATAAATTTAAGAATCAAATAATAATCTAAATGATTAGTAGGATGAGATGGTTACTGTAAATACTCACATAGTTATGATTTTACTGTTTATACTGACTTATACCTTGGTTAAGTGTATTATTGTAAAAATGATTTAAAATTCTTTTTAATTTTATTAAACAATAAAAGAAAGATAAATCTTTAATAAAACATAAAAATTATTTTTTAACAAGAAATATGTAAAAATAAATAAATACTAATTTTTTTATATTAATAAAAATAAAATATTTTATAAGAAAATTCAAATAATCAAAAATAAATAAAAGTTTTGTGTTATATATCAAAAATCTGACTTGAATAAAACGCCTCTCTCATATATATAATGTAATTACTCATCGATAATTTTAAAACAAATATTTAACATAAGAAATAATGGGAGAATACTACAAAAGAGGATCTATTACCCAACAGGTATAAGATTCGCACGAATTAATTTCGTTTCTTAACCAATTGCATTTGAACATTATATATGTATATTGTGAATATATGTTATTACTTCTCTATTTATTGAATTTGTTGATATACACACGAATAGTGTGTTTAAGACTCTCTCTAGCTAAACAATATAAATAAGAATAATTTTAATAAGTTCACTTAAACACACACGAACATCGATATGCGCTAAATGAAACAATTATATCATAAAAAAAATATTTACTTTTCCTGTGTTTATTCTACAAAAATAAATGTACAATTGACAAAACAACACTATAAAAAAATCAAAATACACACTTCACAATTACTAAAAGAAATTACAGTAGATGTAATTGAACTGTTATTAAAAATAAAAAAGCAATTACAATTAGATCAATATTAATCTAAATAAAAGTTCAACAAGACAACGAAAAAGATAATAATTATATAGTTTAAAAAAAATTACATCAAACAACTAAAAATGGATAATAAAAGCAAAAATGTCGAATTTTTTTAACTAAGTAAACATAAAAGAATTAAATTTTTTAAGTAAAACAAAAATTTTAAATACAGAACATATAATAATAATCAATTATATAATATTATATTCTTGTATAAATAGCATTTAATCAAATACACGCAGTGTTAATATACAACCATGACACACAATAGATAATATAACAAATACTGCTGTTTGTCTGTGTTAGTGATCACAAACAATACTATGACTTAAATTCAATCAGTTCCAATAGATCAATAGATCCCAATTAGATCAATTTGCACAATAATCACAACAAGGGTATGAGGGTATTGGAGGGCAGCCGTTAATAAATTTAGGCTTGACCCCATACCTAAGATTTCACTGACTATTGTAGCTTGAGCTAAATTCGTAGAATACCTGTAAACATCCTTTAAGCGTGCTGAATACATGCCATTTACAAAACTGATATATTGAGAACTTGTCACCTTTAAGTTATAAAGAATCTATATAATTTTACCGACACTAGTCGATAACGATAACACAATAGATCTTTAAAGATGGTATGTAAATATGCAGATTTATTATTCTCTATAAGTTATAAACATAATATAGCAAATAATTACTTATTTTGTTAATTTGAAAACAGGAAAAAATGTTTAAAGAAACAATAAACAATAAAAATAAAATTATTTTTGATGTTATTAGTTAATATACTAAATGTAATGACGTTGGAATCATTAGTATCAATAGATCAAATAGATCAATATTCATCAATAGAAGTCAATAGATCCACTAATAAAGGGTATGCAGGTACATGTAGAGGCAGTTTGAATTTAACTGATTCACTTAGATTACTTGTTTTAATAGTATTTATAATATGCAAATTTACAAATTGTTAAGTTATAACATAAAAGAATAATTTTTTGTAAAAAAAGCATAAAAGTTTAAAATACAAAACAAAAATAAAGATAAGGTTTTTATTCTATGTTATACAAAATATGACATGAATAAAAAGATCAATAGATCACAGAAGCGGTGAGGAGGGCTGTTTGATGCATATGAGTATTAGATACTGATTTACTGATATTTACTGATTTATTAGTTCGTAATGTAAATTAAGCAAATTTTTTAAGTTATTATATATATAATAAGAATCTAATATTTTTTTTTAAGTTAATAAAAATAAC
The DNA here is from genome assembly GCA_015478945.1 of Trachelipus rathkii. Taxonomy (NCBI): domain Eukaryota; kingdom Metazoa; phylum Arthropoda; class Malacostraca; order Isopoda; family Trachelipodidae; genus Trachelipus; species Trachelipus rathkii. The sequence goes on along the minus strand of JABUQX010090587.1, from coordinate 689 downwards.
GTAAATATAATGATTTTAATTTTATATCTCTATTTTATAAATTATAATAAATTTTTTTGTAAAGATAAAATCTACCACAGCTCACGGCAGATGCTCCACATAAATCTAATGATGACAGTGGTGAGATTGCTCAACATACGCATTAATCTCAGAGTCAAGAAGCGAAGACCAACAGTCCCATCACAATGGATAACAAATCGAGATCACAGTAAAGGATTGAGGTAGGAGGACAGTTATTGAATTTTACTGATATTTAAATATTTACTTACTGCTTTAAGGTATGTAAAAATGTAAATTTTTTAAGTTATAAACATAAAAAGAATAAATATATTTTTTTAATAGTTTAAAACAATATTTATTAAAAATAAAACATAAACAAAAAAATAAATATATAAAGATTTTTGTATGTTATATGTTTATATAATATGTTAATACAAAATATGACTTGATCAATAGTAGTATATAATCAAAGAATCAATCATAGATCAATATAATTCATATATATATCATGGTACAAGTATTAGATGGGTTATAATAGGTTGGGCAGTTTATATCTGATTTACGATTTATACTCCTTTAAATAACATGTAAATATGCAAATTTTTTTTAATTAATAACATAAAAGGAATAAATTTTTAGTAAAAACAAATATAGTATTTAAATACTTCAAAATCTTCTCTTTTTTTTTT